>PVKU01010808.1:0-48752 GCA_004027475.1 Anoura caudifer | reverse complement strand
GAGTTGTTACCTCTCATGCTTGTCTAAATCTAGCAATTTGTCATTTATGTATGGTTCAGGTTTTCCCAGCTCTGCACTGGTTCTTGTAGGTATCTGTTGGAGGTAAAAAAAAGATATTAATATTTTTCACACCTTCAAATTCCTTCTAATAATCAAATCAGTAGAGGCAAATTAATAGGAGAAAATCAGAATTTTAATACATGAACATAGGAAATTCACATAAGTATGAAAATGTCCAAGACAGTGAGACAGCGGGAGAACATGTTTGACAACTCAGAAACAGTAGGACGTAGAGGCGTATCTAGGTATCAGGCACCTGCTTGAAGCCTTCCTAATTTTTTGAAGTATATTTTATTGATTATGCTATTATAGTTGTCCCATTTTTTCTCCCCTTTATTCCTGTCTGTCCTGCATCCCCTCTCTTACCAGCATTCCCTCCCCTTAGTTCATGTCCATGGGTCATACATATAAGTTCTTTGGCTTCTACATTTGCTATACTATTCTTAACCTCCCCTTGTCTATTTTGTACCTATAATTTATGCTTCTTATTCCCTGTACCTACAATTTATGCTTCTTATTCCCTGTACTTTTTCCCCCATTCCTCACCTCCCCTTCCCCACTGATAATTCTCCATGTGATCTCCATTTCTGTGATTCTGTTCCTGTTGTAGTTGTTTGCTAAATTCATTTTTTTTTTTTTTTTAGGTTTGGTTGTTGACAGTTGTGAATTGTCATTTTACTGTTTATATTTTTTATCTTCTTTTTTTTTCTGTAAGTCCCTTCAACATTTCACATAATAAGGCCTTGGTGATAATGAAGTCTTTTAACTAGGCTTTATCTGGGGAGTGCATTATCTGCCCTTCCATTCTAAATGATAGTTTTGCTGGATAGAGTAATCTTGGATGTAGGTCCTTATCTTTCATGATTTGGAATACTTCTTTCCTGTCCCTTCTTGCCTATGAGATTTCTTTTGAGAAATAAGCTGATACACTTATGGGAACTCCTTTTAGGTAACTATCTCCTTTTCTCTTGCTGCTTTTCAGATTCTCTCCTTATCTTTAATCTTGGGTAATGTAATTATGATGTGCCTTGGTGTGTGCCTCCTTGGGTCCAACTTCTTTGGGACTCTCTGGGCTTCCTGGACTTTCTGGAAGTCTATTTCCTTTGCCAGACTGGGGAAGGTCTTCATTATTTTTTCAAATAAATTTAATATCTTTCTCTTCCTTTTCTCCTCTTGACACCCCTATGATTCAGATGTTAGAATGTTTAAGGTTGTCCCAGAGGCTCCTAAGTCTCTCCTCATTTTTTTGAATTTTTGTTTCTTCATTCTGTTCTGGTTGAAAATTTGTCTTCCTTTTGCTCCAAACTGTTGTTTTGAGTCCTGGTTTTCTTCCTGTCATTGTCGGTTCCCTGTACATTTTCCTTTATTTCACTTTTCATAGCCTTCATTTTTTCCTCTATTTTGAGACCATACTCAACCATTTCTGTGAGCATCCTGATTACCAGTGTTTTGAACTCTGCATCTGATAGGTTGTGTATCTCTTCATCACTTAGTTTGAAGCTTTCCTATTTACCATACTTAATTCAAATTAGGCTATTACAAAATATAAAATCTCCCTCCAGAAGCAGGTTTGCCTTTCTGAATCTCTTGGGCAGGAAAAGAGGGAAAAAAAGGGCGAGGGTCAAATGTTAGTTTTGACTCTTATTTCCTTAATAAAAGGCTTAAAATTAGTATCCCAAGCCCTGGTCTGGTAGTTCATTTGGTTACAGCATTGTCCCTATAAGCCAAGATTGCAAGTTCTATCTTTGATCGGGGAACATACATGAACCAATCAATGAATGCTCAAATAAGTGAAACTACAAATCAATGTTTGTCTCTCTCTGTTATTCTTTCCCTCTCTCAAATCTATTGAAAAATAAACTCCTAAAAAAGCAACTTCAGGGTGTCATAACTTTTGTTCCCCTCAGTTTCTAGTCATGGATTTATGCTCTAGTAAGTTGTGATTCTGTGTATCCTCCTAACTCTCCATATTTGGGCGGAGATCGTTTTCCTTGTGACCTGACTTTTTGGATCCACATAAGAAAAGTTGTTGATTTTTTTCCAGTTTCTTTGGCTTTTTAATTGTTCTTGGATTAAATGACAACTTCCAAGTTCCTTATACGCTGTATTGGGAACCATAAGTCTCATACATAACTTTTGAAATTAAATCTTGCAAGAGGAAAACATTAGCTTTAAACTCTAATAGAAACAACTGATTGTTTGATTAAAATAATTGCAAAATCTAGATATTAAACTACTTTATTAATCAGGCTTACAGGCTAGTAATGCTGATTAGACATGTCTCTGGTTTTTGTTGGGTTTGGCTAATGCAAGGTGGCACCATGGCATTAGAAACAGAGAAGAATCAGTGTGGGAGAGGTCTTTCCAACTTCCTCTGACCTTGATGCTTCAATTATATAGAGAGCTCCTTTTAGGCAGCCCCAGACCCTCACTTCCAGCTGTACCTCATGTACAAATATTTCTTTCTTTTGCACTATTCAGACCTAGGGGTGCTTTTGGCTTCTCTTTGATTGTAGTCTGTGTGTGCCTCGCCATGTCTTGTTTCCCTTACCCTACTCACACCTCTAAAAACAGTCTTATCAAGTAACTTTTGTTTCCTGCCAGGACTCTGACTAATGCATTAGTATTATATAAAATCCATGAAAATGTCCATCCATTGTGCATATAAAACCAGACATTTTACTTCATTAAACAAACAACTTATAATTAGTGAAAAATAGCACAAAAAAGTTGGTACATATGCAAACAGTACGATTGTGAGTAATGAAGACTCTTGTCTTCTGTAGGACTTTCCTGGGGTATGTTTTGTGGCATGCTTTTTCATGCTTTTAGTTATGCTTATTTAGTACTGTATATTGACTTAATAATAACAATTAATATATAGAGTTGTATATTTTATAAGCATATTTATATATTTTGTATAAATTTAATAATATATATATAATTTCTCATGAGTCAGATCAATAATATGTATCTCTGGTATGCCTGCTCTCTAGAGCTTCGGTTTGTATTAAATAGCTTTGCTTTGGGTTATACAAGTATCTCATGCTCAGTATGTCATAGGCTGAGCAGAGTCTTACTCCTTCAAGCCTTTTTATCCTGTGTTCTCCTAGTTCTCCTACCAATTTGTCTGTAAACTAAATTGGTAAAATGGGTGTTTTACTTCCGCAGCCCCTAACACTCTAAATCTAATTAGTAAACAAGTCTCAATAATTATGCCTAATGTGTCTCTTGATTCCTGATGTCCATAGTTATTCTCACTTCCACAGGCTTAATCTAAGCTTTCAACATCATGCTTAGACTATCACAATAGGTATTTTGAGGCCTTCCCCTTATGTCCTGTTTCCAGATGATATGACTGTGTTTAAGCATTTAATAGCTTTGTATAGCAATATTTTATAAACTGTTGGTTATGATTCATTGGGGATCTTAAAAGCCACTTAGTAGGTGCATGCATAAGCATACTCATAAGAACACATGCCAATGTAGCACAGAAAATTTTATAAAATAATAATAACCCTATTACATGCACTACACTGTAATATTCTTATTATATTATAAAACTTTGTGTTCTGTTTCAAGTTTTAAGTGATACACATGACCCACTAAGATACGATCCAAAATGTGGGATATGGGCAAAATATCTAAGTAATACTATAGGCACAGAACCAGTACATTTTACATTCCATCCTCTGCACATATTGCATGTGTCCAGTTTTATTGCACTTCTTATCTTTTTGTTTATGCATTTCAGTCTTCTGTGAGGCTTTTGCCTAATGCTCCCTATTTTCTGTATCTTCTCTGTGAAGATCTCTCAACTCCTTTTTAAAGATATTATGCAAATGTTTCTCCAAAGACTCTTAAAAGAAAATTAATCACTTTATTTTGCATGAATTTGGCATGTTCTTTTATGATAAAAAATCAACAACTTTGATTTAATTTGCTTATGTGTACATCTATATCCCTCCACATAGAACTTCCAGAGACTGAGACTTTTACATCTTAAATATCTAGCACAGTACCAGAAAGTAAGTGCTTAATAAATTATTGTTAACAATTATTGATTAACAGAGGTGACATTTAATAAAAGACAACAGCAAAGATTTTGAAGAAATAGTTGCAGTATCTCTCTGCCTAGAGGAAGGCTTCTGCCTAGGGTAAAACAGACTCAAATAATTAAGTTTCTAAAGTATTGGTCTCATCCTTTTATGTTCACTATTATCAATAGATAAATTTAAAATTTTAAGACACTACCAACTTTTTTCCGAAGTGCGTGCACTATTTTTTACTTGTGCCAGCAGTACATGAGGTTTTTAATTACTTCACACCCTCAGAAGTACTAGGTAAGATCAGCCTTTTTAATTTTAGCCATTCCAATAGGTATACAGAATTCCATTATGGTTTCAGTTTATATTTTTATAATGACTAATGATGTTAAAAGTCTTCTCTTTTTTTGATACAACCTGATAATCTTTTTACTGGAGTGTATAGACCAATTTCATCTAATGTGATTAATGAGGTAGTTGGGTTTGAATAGACAATTTTGAGATTGCTTTGATATATTCATTATATTTCCTCTCTTTGTTCTTTCCCTTGGATTCATTGAGGAAATTTCTGATTCCATTTATCTTCTCTGTAGGCTTATCAACTATAACTTTATTATTAGTGGTTGCTTTAGGGGTTATGACATACATTTTCAAATTAGTACAGTGTTCAAGTAATATTACAGCTCTCTAAAAACCATAGAAGAAACTTACTTAATAATATACTTCCATTTCATCACTCCTTGTCTTTGTGCTAGTGTTTAATATATTTTACTTTTAATATGTTATAAACATCACAATTTATTTTCAGTACTTTTAAAATAATTATCTTTCAAGTAAATTTTAATAATAAGAAGAGCTCTCATATTTCATCAAAGGAGAGATTTACACATTAATTTGACAGACATAAGCATATAAATGGTATTTAAAGCAATGACAAAGTGAAAGCATCAAAGGAGAAAATGTGCATAGAAAATGGGGTTTAGACCTAAGCCCCAATGACTTCATCATTTAAATCAGGTAGATAAGAAGAAACTGGCAAGAGATTAAGGTAAGAATGGTTGGGAATTAGAAGGAGGAATAGGTAAGTGTGGTGACAAAGAAGCAAGACCAATATTCAACTGTATGGAATGCTGCTAAGAGGTTAAAGGAGTTATCAGAATTTTACTGAATCAAAAAAGGAGTTCCAGCCAAGGTGGAGGTGTAGGTAGAAATGCTTTGCTTCCTTGCACCACCAAAAGGTTGCACAATTTGTTGTTATTTGTAATAACAACAAATTTAAAAATAATAAACAACCAGAACTGCCAGAAAATCAAATTGTATGGAACTCTGACAACCAAAGAGTTAAAGAAACATTCACCCAAACCAGTAGGAGGGGTGGAGACAGGCAGACAGCAGGAGAGGATGTGCTGCAAGGCAGCATCTGGAGGACCAGGTGAGCCAGGTGGCGCTAGCTGACTGGGAAGCTAAAGACTCAAAAATTGTAACTGGAATGCTCAGACTCTATACATGGGCACTTTAGGATCAGCAGGAAGTGATTTCTGAATACTGGGGGAGATCTGCATCAATCCTAATACTACTCAAACTATCCCAACAGGACTAGGTATACAAATTCCCAAAACATTTTGGACATATTCTCCTGTGATCCAGCCTAGCTTTAAAAGGATTGCAGCTACCTTCAGCTGCTGGCAGATCAGGCCCTAGCCCCTGAAGCTGCTGTGGAAGAAGAAAAAGCAAACAGACCTGATCACTGATTGGGCAATCTGGCCTCAGCCAAACCCAAGTTGTGGAGCCGTCCAGTTCTGTGAAAAACATCATTGAGGAGACAGAAGATAGTAAAAAGATAGGTGGGAGTGAAGTCCACTTCCTGCTGTGCACAGTTGGAACACCTAGGTGATCATCTGAGGAAAAGAGTGAACAACTAATGGTATCCCAGCATATATGAAGGTTGGAGGCCAAAATTGTAGAAGAAACTGAAAAATCAGGCAGTAAGGAGATTGCTTTGGGACAATAAGGTCCCTGAGACCAACACAGGAACCAGAGAAACTCTAGCCCCAGGATTCTTGGAAGTAAGCCAGGTCAAAGGGTCCCTCCCCTGCCAAACAGGGAGGTTTGAGTAGGATGGACCCAGATGCCTGAAGTCACTGGAGGGAATAAGGATAAAGTGATAAACCCACAAGGGCAGTGTGCACCCACTGAGACTTTGGATGCTAGCTGGGTCATTACTAGAGAAACTGGGGAGCAGGGTGATGCCTGGAGAAGGGAGAACAGTTGGGCCATGACAGACCCTGAGACAGATAGTCTCTGGTCTGGTTGGAAAGTTGGCCTGTGTGAGAGGTCGGGAACTTGTTTGGAGTGGCAGACTTGTATAGGAGGAATTAAAAAAAAAAAAAGAAAAGGTATTTGGTGACTATTTAGGGAATTCTCCCTCAGCAGCCACCCCTGTCTCCTCCAGCCATGCACGGTGCAGCCTCTGCAGCCTCAGCTGCAGGCCAGCTCCTGCTGCCAGGAGCTGGACTGCACAGGTGCCCCTTCCTTACCCCCAGCCACAGTTGCAGGGGGTGCCTGCCTGAGCCCATGCCCCAGTGGTGTGTGAATGACTGAGCTGCCCCTCAGGCTGTGAAACTACCTCCCACCCTGCACCTGCTGCTTCAGCACTGGAGGCTGCATGCTCATGCCCGCAGCCCTGAGGGTGGTGCATGCCCCACCACACTGCCCTGGCAGCAGTGGCGGAGGTGGCCATGCCCACACACACACCACCCCAAAGGTGTGCACCTGCATCCACTGCTGCAGCCATGGTGGCAACCCTGCCCTGCTGGCCTGACTGGTTCCCTACCAGTAAAGTGGAGACCCCCCACAGCAGGGCTCAGGGAGTCAGCAGTCCCAGAAAGACATAAGTCAGTGGGGAAACTGAACTACCCTGAAGAGAATCTGAGAGTCCCTAGCACCTAGGACAACAAAGAGCAAGAAGGTGGTGTGTGCATTAACCCTAATTGGGGTACCTCAAGGACAGCACAACTGATGGACTGAAAACATAGGCCTGGTGCAGAAGGACACTGGGGGCCTGGCAGTGAACTGAGGAACTGGGCTGAAGGCTGGGTATCTGTGAAGAATGTGGCTCAGACCTGGCCCCATTTGCACAAAACCCCAGGAAGGGGGGAAAGCAGAACCCATCCCCGCTCAGCTTGCTGCAGCAGCCAGGAATACCAGCAGAACTCTCTTGGCCAATTTAAAGCCAGCAGAAGGCTTTTTTTCCTTCCTTCTTTCTTTTTTCTCTCTATTTTTTTCCTGTAAGTGAGACAATAAAACCTGGAGCTATGAAAGGACCAGAGTCAAACTAAACAGTGGTCATCCCAACAACTGAGAGAGTGAGACACATTTCATTTGTTATTCCAGAGAAATTTCAGGTTATTGTATATTTGTATTATTTTTCATTATTTTTACTTCTTTTGTTTTGTTATTCTATTTTTATTTCTCTTCTTTCTCTTTAGTTTTCTTTTTTTTATTTGTTTAATTGCATTGTTTGACTGGTTTTCCTTGCTCTCTCTTTCATAGTGTATTTTTAATTCACCTTCTTTCACTTCACTTGTGTTCCAGTAGCACAATACTTTAGGTTGTGGACTTCCTATTCTTCTTATTCACATCACACAGATTCTGTCAAATGATTGTTGCTCCATTACTAGTGTAAATAATTGTTGTTCCATACAATTGTAAATACTACACCATACCTATCCTGGCTCTTAGTTCATTCACTGTTTCCAGAATTTTATTACGGTTGTGGTTAACTCTATTCTCTCACACACTACATCTATTTTCTATCCTTTACTCTCACTACATCTCATAATCTTAACACCCACAAGCTTACTGTTTTCTGGATCCAACTCACAATCCTTTCCAGCCTCAATAAGAGTCTTATCTTTTTTCCACCCTGTCATAAAAGTGACTAGTTGGGTGAAATATCACAGTTAACACTATCTTTATCCGAAGGATCTCCAAACTCTTCTCTATGGCTGGGTACTTTAAGTCCCGTAGGATACACTCCTACTGTCTTAATCAATCTTGCCTTCCCCCTCCAACTGATCACGTAAAAGAGTAAGTGGAAGCTATGAACACCAGTATACCTGCTGGAAGAGAGAACCCACTGACAAAGGAACCTCCAACAGAAAATAATGGAAGAAGGTGAAGAAGTGAGTGAGAGCCACAATAACATCCACCAAGGGCCAATCTGGAATTACAACTAAACAGTGGAGAAATACCCTGAACAAACAACTGAAGGATAGTGAGAGAGAAACTTCAAAACCTTGGACAGACAGAAGAACCAGCTTCAACACAATCTGTATGCACTTGCACAACAGAATAGAAGATGGGGTGAGCAGAGTGACACTCAGTTAACCAGCTGGAGGGAAGGACCCACTAAAGAAAGACCCAACAACAATCAAAACCTAAGGACATACAGAGGACCAACATAAACAACAGCCCAAGACCAGTAAGGTCAGGAAATCGAGAGACTGCACCACTGAATCTCACAGATCTTCTACCTTAGAAATTCACACCATAAACCCAGGGACTCAGAACAGATCAATTTAAAACAATTTAAAAAGCAGAAGCTAAAAAAAGAGTCTCACAAACAATGGGAATACAAAGAAACAAAATGCAAGTGAAAGGAAAGGAGGAAGCCTCAGAAAGAATACTACATGAAATAGAAGCAAGCCAACTATGAGGTATTGAGTTCAAAGCAATAGCAATAAGGAAGTTCAATGAGCTCACAGAAAATTATCAAAAACTACAGAAAAACTACAATGGACTAACTGCAAACTCACTATATCAACATGAAAAATGAAATAGAAACTATCAATAAAGGCCAAGAGGAAATGAAGGATACAATTTCTGAAATGAAGAGCACAGGAGGAGGAATCAAAAGCAGGCTAGATGAAGGAGAGGATCAGATCAGTGACCTGGAGGACAAGGTAGACAAAACCCAAAAAGGAAAAGAAACTCAGAGAGAATCAAAAGGTGTAAAGGGAACAACAGGGAAATATGAAACATAATAATATTCATATAATAGGGATACCAGAAGGAGAAGAAGAAGAACAAAGGATAGAAATCTTGTTTGAAAAGGAATGATGAAAAACTTCCCTAATTTCATGAGAGAAAAAAACACACAAATCCAGGAAACACAGAGATTTCCAATTGAGAGGAACCCGAAGAGGCCCACTTCAAAACACATCATACTTAAAATGCCAAAATTTCAAGACAAAAAAAAATCTTAAAGGCAACAAAGGAGAAACAGGAAGTCACACACAAGGGGGCCCCTATAAGACTTGAAGCTGACTCCTCAATGGAAAAGCTCCATCCATAAGAGAATGGCAAGAAATATTCCAAGAAATGGGGAAAAAAGGGGGCCTACAACCAAGACTATGCAACCCAGCAAGACCCTCAATTAAAATGGAAGGCCAAATAAGGAGCTTCATGGTCAAAAGAAGTCTCAAAGAATATACCTCTACCAAACAAGCTCTGGAAGAGATGCAAAAGGGTCTGCTTTAAGAAAAGGAACAAAAAGAGTGAGAGAGAGAGAGGAACACAAGTATGAAAAATGACAATGAATAAGTTCCTATCAATAGTAACATCAAATGAAAATGGATAAAATGTTCTGATCAAAAGACATAGAATAGCTGAGTGGATAAGAAATCATGACCCACACATATGCTGCTTACAAGAGATCCATCTCAGAACAAAAGACCCGCACAGACTGAAACTGAAGGACTAGGACCAAATATTCCAACCAAATGAACAGAAAATAAAGGCCAGGGTAGCAAAAATATATCAGACAAAATAGACTTCAAAACAAGGGCCATAAAAAGAGACCCAGAAGGACACTTCATAATACTCAAGGGAAGAATCCATCAAGAAGACATAAACATTATATACATATATGCACCCAACATAGGAATAACCAAGTACATAAAGAAAGTCTGGGAGGACTTCAAGAAAGATAGAGACAGCAATACTATTATAGTAGGGGACTTTAACACTCCACTGTGAAAATGGATAGATCTTCTAAACAAAATATCAACAAAGATATTGCAGCATTGGACAATGTCCTAGACCACACTGACTTAACTGATATATAGAGAGCCTTTCATCCCAAATAAGCAAAATACACGCTCTTTTCAAAAGCACATGGCACATTTTCAAAAACAGACCACATGATAGGACACAAAACAAGCCTCAAAAAAATCAAGAAAATTGAAATCATGTAAAGCATTCTTTTTCTGACCACAAGGGAGTGAAACTAGAAACCAACCTCAAGGAAAAAAATCAAAAACACTCAAACACATGCAGATTGAATAGCATGTTATTAAACAATGAATAGGTCAAGAATGAGATCAAGGAAGAAATCAAAAAGTTTCTGTAAACAAATGAACATGAACTCACAACGTTCCAAAACTTAAGAGACACAGTGAAGGCAGTCCTGAGAGGGAAGTTCATAGCAATACAGACCTACCTAAAAAAGATAGAAACATGTCAGATAAACAACCTAACCCTACATCTACAAGAACTTGAGGAACAACAACAAAGACTGTCCAGAGAAAGTAGAAGGAAGGAAATACTCATGATCAGAGCAGAATTAAATGACATAGAGACTACAAGCACAAGTCTATAGATCAATAAATCCAGAAGCTGGTTCTTTGAAAAGATAAACAAAATCTACAAGCCATTAGGTAGACTCACCAAGAAAAAAAGAGAGAGGACCCAAATAAATACAACCAGAAATGAAAGAGGAGAGATTACTACTGATACCGCAGAAATACAAGGGATTGTAAGAAATTACTACAAAGAACTATATGCCACAAAACTTGAAAACCTAGGTGAAATGGACAAATTTCTAGAAAAATATAATCCTCCCAAACTGAATAAAGAAGAAGCAGAAAGCTTAAACAGACCAATAACAGCTGACAAAATCAAAGCAGTAATGGAAAAATTCCTGGCACAATAAAGCCCTGGAGCAGATGGTTGCACAGGAGAATTTTACAAAGGATTTAAGAAATAGCTAACCTGTATCATTCACAGACTACTCAAAAAAAATCCAAGACAATAGAAAACTCCCAAGCTCTTTTCGTGAAGCCAGCATAATCCTAATCCCAAACCAGATAAAGACATAACAAAGAAGGAAAACTTCAGGCCAATGTTGCTGATGAACATAGATGCTAAAATCCTCAACAAAATATTGGTAAACTGCATTCAGCACTATGTTAAAAAGATCGTACACCATGATCAAGTGGGATTCATCCCAGTGGTGCAAGGATAGTACAATAATTGCAAATCAATAATCATAACACATAACATAAACAAAAGCAAATACAAAAATCACATGATGAAAATAATAGATTCAGAAACAGCATTTGACAAGGTACAATATCCACTTGTAATAAAAACACTCAGAAAATTGTGAAAATAGAGGGAGCATTCCTCAACATAATAAAGGCTATGTATGAGAGACTTACAGTCAACATCATACCCAATGGGCAAAAACAGAGCTTTCCCACTAAGATCAGGAACAAAATAAAGATGTCTCCTTTCACCTTCCCTATTTAACATAGTATTGGAAAT
This sequence comes from Anoura caudifer, assembly GCA_004027475.1. Classification (NCBI taxonomy): domain Eukaryota; kingdom Metazoa; phylum Chordata; class Mammalia; order Chiroptera; family Phyllostomidae; genus Anoura; species Anoura caudifer. The sequence goes on along the minus strand of PVKU01010808.1, from coordinate 37,038 downwards.
TCCAACCATAGCAATCCAAGAAGATAAAGAAATAAAAGTCATCCAACTTGGAAAGGAGGAAACAAAATTGTCACTGTTTGCAGATGACATGATAGTGGACATAGAAAATCCTATAGACTCCAGGAAATAAATACTCTACCCAATAAATGAATTTGGCAAAACAGCAGTATACAAAGTCAATATTCAGAAATCAAAGACATTTTTGTACACCAGCAATGAAATATCAGAAACAGAAATTAGGAAAAAATCCCATTTGATAGAACAACAGAAAAATAAAGTACCTAGGAATAAACCTAACCACAGAGGTAAAACACCTTTACTCAGAAAACTAAACAACACTGAAGAAAGAAATTATGGAATACACAAACAAATGGAAACATGTAAGTTCTCATGAATTGGAAGAATTAACATCATCAACATGTTCATACTACCCAAAACAATATAGTGATTCAACACAATCCCTACTAGGAAGGATCACAATACTTGATATCAAACTGTATTACAAGGTCACTGTAGTCAAAACAGCCTGGTACTGGCATAAGAACACACACATAGACCAATGGAACAGAATAGAGAGCCTGGAAATAAATCCAAGTCTCTATAGTCAATTAATAGTTGACAAAGGGGGCTGAAGCATAAAATGGAGTAAAAATAGCCTCTTCAAAAAATGGTGTTGGGAGACCTGGACAGCTACATGCAAAAAAATAAAACTTGATCACCAACTTACATCATTCACAAAAATAGATTCAAAGTGGATAAAAATTTAAATATAAGTTGTAACACCATAAAAGTCCTAGAGGAAAACATCAAAAGGAAAATCTCAGATATTCCAGACAGCAATATTTTCATGAGTATATCCCCTAGAGCAAAAGACATAAAGGAAAGAATAAATAAATTGAACATCATCAAATTAAAAACTTTCTGCATGACTAAAGGAAACAGCATTAAAATTAAAAGAGAGCCAACTATATGGGAAAACATTTGCCAATGATACCTTGGACAGAGTTTTGATCTACAAAATATATAAGGAACTCACATGACACCACTCTAGGAAGACAAACAATGCAATTAAAAAATGGGTGAAGGACTTTAACAGATACTTCTCCAAGGAGGACATACAGAGGGCCCAGAGACATATGAAAAGATGCTCAGTATCACTTCCCATCAGATAGATTCAAATTAAAAACACAATGAGATACCACTTAAACCAGTGAGATGACCAAAATAAACAAATCAAAAATCAAAAAACAAAACTGTTGGACAGTATATGGAGAAAATGTAACCCTAGTGCACTGTTGGTGGGATTGCAGAGTGGTGCAACCACTATGGAAAACAGTATGGAATTTCTTCAGAAAACTAAAAATGAAAATGCCTTTTGACACTGCAGCTACACTGCTGGAATTATAGCCTAAGATCCCTGAAACACCAGTCCAAAAGAACCTACACACCTCAATGTTTATAGCAGCACAATTTACAGTAGCCTAGTGCTGGAAGCAACCTATGTGCCCATCAGTAAATGAGTGAAACAAGTAACTATGGTATATTTACACAATGGAATACTATGCAGCAGAAAGAGAGAAGGACCTCCTACCCTTTGCGACAGCATGGATGGGACTGGAGAGCATTATCCTACATTAAATAAGCCAGACAGTGAGGGACAAATACCATATGATCTCACCTTTCAGTGGAACTTAATCAACATAACAAAAAGGCATGCAAAATATAACCAGAGACATCGAAATGAAGAACAATATGAGAATAACCAGAGGGGAGGTAGGAGAGGATAATGGGGGGGGGAGAGAAGGGTTTTCAGGAACAATTATAAAGGACACGTGAACAAAACCAAGGAGAGGTGGAATCAGGGAAGGGAGGTGGGGATGACTGATGTTGTAGGGGGAGTGGTGGAGGTAAATGCAGACAACTGCAATTGAACAACAATAAAACATCTAAATAAAACTCTACCTGTAAAATATTGAGGGGGTTTCAAAGTCAAGAGTAACTCCCAGTATCACAGGAATTTGTTGGAAAGGAGGGCTAAAGCAGAGTGAGTGAGTGTCATTGTTCTCTCTCTGATCTTTCCCCAACAGACAGTGACGCAATGCAGCAAAGAAGGTTGCCCCACCTTGGCAAATAGCTAAGGCTTCACCCTTTACAACATAACTGGTATGCCAAGAAATTTGGCCAGAATGAAGAAACAGGTCAAAACTCCAGAAAAAGAACTAAGTGATGACAAGATAGACAACCTCTCAGATGCATAATTAAAAATACCAGTGATTAGGATGCTCACAGAATTGACTGAGCTCAGTCACAAAATGAAGGAAGAAACAATGGCTATGCAAAGTGAAATAAAGCAAGATATAGAGGGAACCAATAGTGAAGGGAAGAAAACCTGAACTCATCAACAATTGGGAGCATAAGAAAGAAAGAAACATTAATCCAGAACAGAGCAAAGAAACAAGAATTCAAAAAAATGAGGATAGGTTAGGAACCTCTGGAACAAATTTTAGCACTCCAACATCCAAATCATAGGGGTGCCTGAAGGAGGGGAGCAAGATCAAGAAATTGAAAACTTATTTGAACAAATAATGAAGGAAAACTTTCCCAATCTAGAGAAAGAAATAGACTTCTAGGAAGTCCAGGAAGCTCAGAGATTCCCAAAGAAATTGGAACCCAGGAGGAACACACCAAGACACATCATAATTAATTTATCCAAGCTTAAAGATAAGGAGAGAATCTTAAAAGCAGCAAGAGAAAAGGAGAGAGTTACCTACAAAGTTCCCATAAGCCTATCAGATGATTTCTCAAAAGAAATATTGTAGGCAAGAAGGTGCTGGAAAGACATATTCCAAGTCCTGAAAGGCAAGTACCTACATCCAAAATTACTCTATGCAGCAAAGCTATCATTTAGAATGCAGATCATTTATCATTTATCAAGGGCAGATAAAGTGCTTCCCAGATAAGTTCAAGTTAAAGGAGTTCATCATCACCATGTCCTTGTTATGTGAAATACCTAAGGGACTTATCTAAGAAGAAGAAGAGACTTATCTAAGAAGAAGAAGATAAAAAAAATATGAACAGTAAAACAACAACAAACAGTTATCAACAACTGAATCTAAAAGCAAAAACAAAAACTAAGCAAACAACTAGAACAGGAACAGAATCACAGAAATGGAGGATTTTTAATGGGGAGAGGGAAGATAGAAAAGGTAGAGGAGATAAAACGCATAATTAGTAGGCTCAAAATAGACAAGAGGAGATTAAGAATAGCATAAGAAATAGAGAAGTCCAAGAACTTATATGTACAACCCATAGACATGAACTAAAGGAAAGGGAATCCAGGAGGTTGGAAGATATGCAGGGTGGAGGCGTTATAAAGGGGAGAGAAAAATTGGGATGGCTGTAATAGCATAATCAATAAAATATACTTTCAAAAAAGGACACAAATTATTTGAACTTTACTGACTAAAAAATGTACTTTTGCATCTTAGGGACACCTGCAAAGCATGAATAAATTACTGATAATGGTCTTAGTAAAATATTTAAGAGAAAAAGACATGCAGATTTTGATGAAATTTCTAAAAATGGTATTTCATATATAGATACTCCTTTAACTTTTTTCTGAAAGAATGATGCCTGAGGATACCAGGAACATTTAAGGAGAGATCTTTACATTTTAAAATGAAAATATAGGGCATGCTTTTACTTTTGGAGAAAGTTAATTTTCTCTTTGCTTGTTCTAAATATAGAGAGAAAAATGGAAGGTGATTGGAAAGAGGAATAAGGGTGTGTTTAAATGTGTTTGTTGTGAATACTTTGCACAACAAAAGGTGTATGCAACAATGTGATGACAGTAAAAAAGAATTAGGTCCTACAGAAAAGACCAGTGAAAAACATTTAGCATGATGTGAAAAGACCAGTGAAAGCATCTCATGGTAACTGGCTAATAAAATTCCATGTGAAGAAATGTCAAATAATAAAGACAGGGTCAAAGTTCTAGAAAAAGTATCTATATAAAGCCTAGCAGCATTAGCAGGGAGAGAATTCTAAGGAACTGAAAATATACATGTTCAAGTCTCCAGCACAGATTGAGAAAAATAATATAAAGAGAAGACTTGGTACCAAAAAGAGAGAGTCTGAATAAATGCAAATGCAAGAAATGTCTTTCAGGTCTCTATAAGGGCTTAATAAGACTACATATAAATTATGGTTAGCATTTCTTGTATGTGGAGATGGTGAAGGAACAAAAAGGGTCTGAGGACTGTGAAGTGCTCAGTCAGATCAGAGAAAGAACAGCATTCTCCAGACAGGCCTAATTCACATTCCAGTCCTCCAATTCCTTGTTTAGGGAAGACTGTAAGTACTGTGAGTCATGCCAAATGATGACCTTGTTCACAGTAGAGTATTTTCATGATATTTTGGAAGTTTCTAGCTTGGGAGGATCATATTATGATAAAGTCTTAGGTGGAGAGAACCGGTTGGTTTGGATAATAACTGCCTCTTTTAGAACTTTGGGGTACTATCTTACCTGCCTTTCTAACACTCCAGCACACTTTGGAATTTGGCATAAAATGTCTTTGTTACTGTGTTTTTCCAGGCTGTGTTTACTCAACTCTGTTTTTAAGTTCCTTGAGGACTGCAGAGTGTGTATTAGTCATGTTAATGTCCACACAGTTATGACTCAGGTTCTCAAATGTGGAAGAAAATCAGCAGAATTTGTAGGTTCATCCTTCACCAAAAGGTAAATGTTTTTCACTGATGAGGGTTTCAACAGTCTGGAAGGAGTCATTTGAGGTTTTGGATGTGCTGAATGTATATTTTTTGGATACTAAAAAAGCACAAGGTCAGTCTACTTTAGGTACTACTCAAGATGAAGTAATTATTATGAGACATGTATTTAAAAAGATATTTTCTAAAGTTTTTAAAAATATTTTAAAGGTCTGTGTCATTGTGGCTAACCAGTATTAGTATGATTGATAATTATCATTATTTTGCATACATGTGTTCTGAATATGACTGTGGAGAGAAGTCCACAGACTACCTAATTTATGCATTTGAAAAGTAATTTCTCTAAAATGAAGAAAGAACTTGTTCAAAATTATAAAGAAATGATCTCCTAATACACATATCCACATTTAATCTTTAAGCTCACTGAAAGAGTGCATGCATGTGACTATGAGCTATATAGTGACTATTGCACTTTCCAAGTGCCATTAACCAGACTTGTTTGTAATTCTACTATCCTATTCAATCCTAAAAATAATCTCAATTTATTATCCTCTGTCAACATATGAGGAAACTGAGGCTCAGAGAAAGGTCAAGGTCTTCAGGATAATGCTGTGAGTTGTACAAAGATCTGATGTTCAAAGGCAAATTTTCTGATCCCAAGCCACTTATTATTTTTACCAAACAACATTAATTATACTTATAGTAAAGAGTTAATAAATACTCACTGAATTGAATTCAACAATCCAAATGTAATGAATATGTGAAGGGTCATGACCAAAATGCAACTAAAATGTAACCAAATACAATTTGCTTTGCCTTCTTTTTTTTTGAAGTGTATATGGGGTAGAGAGTTATTTTTCCCACCACCAAGACTTTGCCAGACAGTATTAGGTCACAGACTGAAGTCACTTTACATTAGAAACCAGTCAATTAAGAAATTACTGTGTCTAGGTTAAGATAATAGCTGTAATCCCAGTTTTCCTTTCAAGATAAGACACCTCCATCTCTTCCTTCTGTTAATGCTTATTTTAAATAGCCACCCACCATCTAAGAAGGAGTATTCTTAATTTATTCTTTCTTTCTCTCCAAATTTTTATTCAGTGATGGGTACTGTAGTAAGCCGGTCTCTCCCCACTTGCTCTCAGGTGGTCCTTTCCATGTACATTCTCTTCTGATGAATCTCCTGCCTTCCAAGTATCCTCTCAGGTATGATTTAAATAGCACTAGGCATTCTCTTTAGTTTGTAATTAATGTGAAAAACTCACACACCCTCTGCCTTGCTACAGATAAGAGATTAATTACTCACAAGATTACTTGTCTCTCTGTCCTGCATCAGACGACTTTCAAACTTCTCAGTCACGAATAGGGCCACAATCTATTGTGGAGCCATATTCCAGGAATTTCTTGAGGCAGAGTAGATAGCAACAACCCACACCCAGACGCCCCTACTCCAACAAGTCCCCATGAGGTTGGGATTGGCTCATCTATCTAGAAATTCTGTTGAAAGACAATACCTCACAACTTCTTCACTATATACTCTGACCCCCTTTTCTGACCTTAGTTTGGTGAAGACTTTGGGAAGCTGGATTTCTACCATTTCTTTTGAGAATTATGTGTTCTGATGTGCACCTTCATTTTGAGATTCAAACCTCTTATTTTGCTACATCAGTAGAAACTTTACTTTTAACACCCTCTTCTACAAATGATGTTTATATTTTATTCTGGAATTAAATACATTAATAAGAAAGGGCTGTTGACCTATCTATATTAAGTAGAATTTAATTTATGAATTACTAATAATGCTTATGGGATCATCAACTCTAAGAATTGAGTCCAACTGAAATGAAAGGGGACTTGAATTCACATTTTATTATGTCACTTATCCAAAGTCTACACACTAACTTTTGACATGGGACCAGAATTTATAGGTACAAACCGAAGTGATTTGGTTGAGTTGATAAATTATATCAGTGTGCTTTTTCAATAAATTTTCTGAAGAGAAACTTCTGTATGTTTACATTTTTCTAAAGATATGCCATTTATTGGTCTGGCAAGGTAAACTTGAAGGAGGAAAAGAAATACAATTTCTAGAAGAATGTATTTCTAGGGGTCTAAACCTTGGACATAATTGCACTATATGCTTTTTGCCTGACATCAATTTTAAGGAAATAAAAGTTTGGACATTTTTTAATCATAAATATTCTTTAGTAGCATAGATACCTTCTGGTTTAATGTTGTGACATAAAATAAATCTCAATTTCTATGAATAATAAGGTAGTCTTTTTTTATTAAAAATAACTTGGTTGTTGAACCTGCATGGAGCTAAATTGAAATAACTAGAATTCAGAATAACTAGAACTCACACAGACCCTGAGATCAGATGTCAATTTGTAGGTCAGTGTAGACCCATTGACTTAGATTTTGGAGGTTTGAAAGATGCCATAAGCCACCAATCCAATCAGCTTATGTATGGTAAATCCAAATCATCATAAATTTCTCAATAAGCTATTTGGAGAAAAAGGACAAAGTTAATTTTGGAAACACCTACATATATAATATTTCCTATATGAAAATGCAGATATAAATTTTCTTTATTATGACAATTCAAATTATTTTCCAGAAAACTCACTACAGTACTCTAAAGGTTATAATGGAACCTATATGGAGACACCTAGACAGCTTTAAGCAAAATAGTTTCAATCTTATTTGTTTTACATTTTGATTTCAAGTAACTTAAAAAAGAGAGTTCTGTTGCTTCAAAAAAGTCCTATAGAAAACTACTTCCCAAGAGGTGTTTATAGTCTGGTGGAAGTGGCGAGTCCCCAGGCAGATGATTAACAAGTAATTCTGATACCATTAAATAACTCAGCAAGCATATCTCAAAGCTCACTACACAGATAATAAGGTGCTGATGGATATTCTACAAAAATAAAAAATAAAACAAGCAAAATGTGTTTAATGATCAAATTAGTCTGGGAAAAAAATGGACCAAGAAAAGTTAAATTTTCTTATTACAGAACTTCTTATAGCCCTTAATATACTTATGTACATTAAGAACCTCCAATAAGGAAGCTTTTGCCAAGATGGAGGCATAGGTGGATACATTTTGCCTCTTCAGACAATCAGAATGAAACGACCAATTTATGAACAAAAAAACAACCAGAACTGCCAGAAAATTGAACTGTATGGAAGTTAAAAATCCAAGAACTTGAAGAATAAACATTCATCCAGAAAGGTAGGAGAGGCAGAGACAAGCAGCAGGGGTGGGGAGAACACATGGCAAGGTGGTGGCTGGCAGACTTGGCGGTCCTACATTAATGTGTGGATAAACTGGGAGGAGCAACTGGGGAGCCAGTCAGACTTTCAAGGGTTTCAGTGCAGGAAACTAAAGACTCAAAACCCCTGGCAGTAAAATTCTATGGGGGTTGAAGAGGTGGAAGAAACTCCCAGTCTCACAGGAAAGTCTTTTGGAGAGTCCTACAGAGTCCTAGAATGTATACGAACCCACCCACCTGGGAATCACCACCTGAAAGGGCACAATCTGCTTGTGGGAAGTGAAGAAGGTGAAGGAAAGTGAGGCAAGGGCCAAGCAAGTGGCATTGTTCCCTTTCTGACACCTCTCCCCACATATAGGACCACAACTGTGTGAAGTGTGTTGCCCCACACTGACAAATACCTAATTTCTCCTTACAATGTAACAGGTGTGCCAAGACAAAGAAAAATGGCTCAAATGAAAGAACATATCAAAACCCCAGAAAAAAAAGAAAAATCCTAAATGACAAGGAGATAGTCAACCTATCAAATGTACATTTCAAAACACTTGTTATCAGGATGCTCACAGAAATGGTTGAGTACAACCACAAAATAGAGGAAGAATTGAAGGCTATGAGAAGTGAAATAATGAAAAATATTCCCAACAGTGAAGGGAAGGAAACATGGACTCAAAACAATGATTTGGAATCAGTTAAAGAAAGAAAGAAAGAAAGAAAGAAAGAAAGAAAGAAAGAAAGAAAGAAAGAAAGAAAGAAAGAAAGAAAACATTTAACCCAAACAGAATAAAGGACAGGAATTCAAAAAAATAAAGAAAGGCTTAGGAACATCTGGGACAACTTTAAATGTTCCAATATCCAAATTATAGGGGTGCCAGGAGAAGAGGAAAAGCAAGAAATTTGAAAAACTTATTTGAAAAACTTTTTTGTTTTTTAAATTTTATTTTAAGTGTTGTTCAAGTACAGTTTTCTGTCTTTTACTCCCATCCCAGCCCACCCCCACAGCCCTTCTCACCTCCCTCCCATTTCCACCCTCCCCCCAAGTTTTTGTCCATGTGTCCTTTATACTTGTTCCTGTAAAGCCTTCCACTTTTCCCCTGAAATTCCCTCCCCTCTCCCCTCTAGTCACTGTCAGCATGTTCTCTATTTCAGTGTCTTTGGTTATGTTTTCCTTGTTCATTTGTTTTGTTGTTTAGGTTCCTGTTAAAGGTGAGATCATATGATATTTGAAAAACTTAATTGAAAAAATAATAAAATAGAACTTCCTAATCTGGCAAAGGAAATAGACTTCCAGAAAGTCCAGAGAATCCCAAAGAAGTTTGACCCAAGGAAGCATACACCAAGGCACATGATAATTACATTACCCAAGATTAAAGATAAGGAGTGAATCTGAAAAGCAGCAAGAAAAAAGGAGACAGTTACCTACAAAGGAATTCCCGTAAGGCTACCAGCTGATTTCTCAAAAGAAACCTCACAGGCCAGAAGGGGCTGGAAAGAATTATTCCAAATCATTAAAGGCAAAGAAGGACCTACATTCAAGATTACTCTATTCGGCAAAGCTATCATTTAGAATGGAAGGGCAAGATAAAGTGCTGCCCAGATAAGGTCAAGTTAAAGGAGTTCATAATCATCAAGCCCTTATTATGTGAAATTTAAAGGGACTAATCTAAGAAAAAAAAGAATATCAAAAATATGAACAGTAAAATGACAACAAACTTACAACTATCAACAACTGAACCTAAAACAAAGCAAAATCAAAGTAAGCAAACAACTAGAATGGGAATAGAAAAACAGAAATTGAGATCATGTGGAGGGTTGTCAGAAGGGAGGTTAAAGACTGGGGGAAAAGATACAGGGAGTAAGAAGCATAAGTGATAGGTACAAAATAGCCTGGGAGTGGTTAAAAATAGTATAGGAAGTGGAGAAGCCAAAGAATTCTATGTATGACCCATGGACATGAACTAAGCAGTTGTGGTGGGGAATGCAGGTGGGAGTGGGGTGCAATGCAGAGGGGAATAAAGGAGAGAAAAAAAATGGGGCAACTGTAATAGCATAATAAATAAAATATACTTAAAAACAGAAAGAAAACCACTTCTCTATTTGCTAAGAATGGAAGATTTTTCTGTATGTATGCTTAAGAATAAAACTTATAATTTGATCTTGAGATCTCAATAGTTGTTTCTATCTACGAAGACCAAGTAGTCTAATCATAGATGCTAAATTCATAAGTAAGAGACCATATGTGCTGTGACTCCTTTCCAACTTGTAAAGTTTTGTGGGCTGTCATTTCATTGTATGGAATAATCCATCTGACTCTTCTGATATGGCTCATTGAGAGGAAATTTTCTGCTTCAGGTGCTAAGAAAAGAGGGAAACAATAATAGTACTCTTAGTTTGTGATTTACCTTTGATGAAGCTGGCTTAGTTGAAAATTTACTACTTAGAAATGTCCTCACATACTACTGGAACTCTTTTAAGAAGGGACTATACTACTCTGGTAGAAGACTTTGGTAGAAGCCATTAACATTTCTCCTATTCTAAGATCCAGTGGAAAGAATAAGAAAAGTATCCCCTGACTTTCATGTATAGGTAAATAAAAATCACATGGGGAATCTTAAAAGTCTCCCCTTGTCCCTTTCAAGCATCTGATATACTCAGTCAAACAAGATATGACATTCATCAAGGTAGCAAGTAGAGGCATAGATTGTATCTACAGAAATACATTTTGTTTGTTTGGTAATACAGTACATGAAACACTAGCAGAGTAGTAGGGAAAAACAAAGATAGCCCAGCATTTACTAGTGTAGATAGAAAAATTAGAATTGAGTAGGAGTCAAGTACAGAAACTACAAGAAGTCAGGAAAACAGGAAGACCTTGCTGAACTTGGAGAAACAATAACTTATTCTCCTCTGTCTACTTAAAAGGACAAAATGCTTGCCTTCTTAGTAGTGTTAGGGACTATATTAAATTACCACTCAGTGACCAATGGAGTCAGGAAGGATGAAAATAAAGAGACAAATAAGAGAGATGTTAAAAAGTTAAAATGGATAAGAGCAATTGATTGCCTTAAGAAAGGTAAGAGAACAAAACAAATGAAAATGAATGGTAATCTGAATATCAGTAGAGTGATTAATAAGAGAGGGGAGTTGCAGGATCTTGGCTACTTGAGAAGAGGAATGTAGTTTGGAATATGGTGAATGATAGGAAATAGAGAGATACAAATTAAATCCTGGACTTAAGAAAAAAGAATAAATTTGAGAGTCCCACTGTAAAGGTGAAACCTGAAGTTATTGCTTTGGGTCACTGATAAGATACAGAGGAAGAGATTGCAGGAAAAGAACTTGGAATTGGGTGATGAAGCACAGAGCAAGAAAGGGAATTTGAGATAAAACGATGAGAAGATGGAAGAAAGCTCCCTACTTTTTCTAGCATTACAAAACACAACCACATAATCTCTTTGTGTCATATTAACCATAAAATACAGTTAAATAGGAAGTAAAATATAAAATACAATTAAACCTTTACATAAATATTTAATGCTATAATTTTAGCAACTCTTGATTGAGTTTGTATGTATAATTCAATAAAGCAGGTTTTCTGTAGAGATAGTCAATATATTTTGTTGTTTTATACACATATATTTTGTTATATATACACAAATATATTATTTGTGTATATATATAATACAGATGTATATTTAATTTCATATATTTTGTGTCCTTTTGTTAAAATTTATAAGTAAAAATGTGTAGGGATTAAGAAAAATAAAAACAAACAAACAAACAAGAAACCATTATAGACAAGACAACAGTATGGTGATTACCATAGGGAAGTTCAGGAGAAGTAGAAGAGGGTAAAGGAGGATAAATGGTTATAGAAGGAGATTTGACTTTGGGTAGTGAATACACAATAAAACATGTAAATGATGTATTATAGAACTGTATCCATGAAACCTATATATTTCTTAACCAATGTTACCACAATAAATTACATTTAAAAAAAAAGGATTCTGATTATAGGGTGACCAACGAACAGTTTGTCCAGCACTGTCCCAGTTTTAGCAATGAAATACTTACATCCTGAGAAATCCCTTGGTCCTGGGCAAGCCAAGATGATTGGTAATCCTAGTTTTTGATACTAATATGAACTAAAGAAACTTGGAAGTGAAGGAATAGAGATATTAGTACTTACTTCTTAGATGTAAACAGTTCTTGTTTTGAAAGTGTGCTTTTAAAAAAAATATTTTAATTGTAGTTCTTGTACAGTTTTCTGTCTTCTACTCCCATCCCACCCCACCTCCCCAGACCTCCCCAGCTTCTATCCCTTCACCCCCCAACTTTTGTCCATGTGTCTTTCATACTTGTTGCTCTAAACCTTTCCCCTTTTCCCTTGAAATTCCTACCCCTCTCCTCTCTTGTTCTCAATTTCAGTGTCTTTGGTTATATTATGCTTGTTTGTTTGTTTTTTTTGATTAGGTTCCTGTTAAAGGTGAGATCATATGGTATTTGTCTTTCACCTCCTGGCTTATTTCGCTTAGCATAATGCTTTCCAGTTCATCCATGCTGTCGCGAAGGGTAGGAGCTCCTTTATTTCTTCTACATAGAATTCCATTGTGTAAATGTACCATAGTTTCTTGATCCATTAATTTACTGATGGGAACCTAGGTTGCTTCCAACACTTGGCTATTGTAAATTGTGCTGCTATGAACATTGGGGTGCATAGGTTCTTTTGGATTGGTGTTTTAGGGTTTCTAGGATATAGTCCTAGCAGTGGAATTGCTGTGTCAAAAGGTAGGTCCATTTTAAGTTTTCTTAGAAAATTCCATACTGCTTTCCATAGCAGTTGTACCAGTCTGCAGTCCCACCAACAGTGCGCTAGGATCCCCCTTTTCTCCACAACCTCTCCAACACTTGTTTGTTGCTTTGTTTATGATGGCCATTCTGACTGGTGTGAGGTGGCATCTCATTGTGGTTTTAATTTGCATCTCTCTGATAGCTAGTGATATTCAGCATCTTTTCATGTGTCTCTGGATCCTCTATATGTCCTCCTTGGAGAAGGGTCTGTTCAAGTCCTTTGCCCATTTTTTAATTGGGTTGCTTGTCTCCTTAGAGTGGAGTCGTGTACATTCTTTATATATTTTGGAGATTAAACCCTTGTCTGAGGTATCATTGGCAAATATATTTTCCCATAGAGTTGGTTCTCTTTTTACTTTAATACTGTTTTCTTTAGTTGTGCAGAAGCTTTTTATTTTGATGAGATCCCATTTATTTATTCTTTCCTTTAAGCCCCTTGCTTTAGGAGACATATCAGCAAAAATGTTGCTGCGTGAAATGTCTGAGATTTTCCTGCCTATGTTCTCCTCTAGGACTTTAAAGGTGTCACGGCTTATATTTAAATCTTTTATCCACCTTGAATTTATTTTTGTGTATGGTGTAAGTTGGTGTTCAAGTTTCATTTTTTTGCACGTAGCTGTCCAGTTCTCCCAACACCACTTGTTGAAGAGGCTACTTTTGCTCCATTTTATGTTGCTGCCTCCTTTGTCAAATATTAATTGACCGTAGAGAACTGGGTTTACTTCTGCTATCTCTAATCTATTCCACAGGTCCATGTGCCTGTTTTTGTGCCAGTATCAGGCTGTTTTGATTACAGTGGCCTTGCAATACAGTTTGATGTCAGGTATTGTAATCCCTCCTACTTTGCTCTTCTTTCTGAAAATTGCTGCAGTTATTTGTGGTCATTTATGTTTCCATATAAATTTTACAACTGTATGTTCTATGTCTGTGAAATATGACATTGGTACTTTAATAGGTAACACATCTCAATCTGTAAATTGCTTTGGGTAGTGTGGACATTTTGATGATGTTAATTCTTCTGTTCCATGAACACGGTTTATGTTTCCATTTGTTTGTGTCTTCCTTGATTTCTTTCTTCAGTGTTGTGTAGTTTTCTGCATACAGGTCTTTTACCTCCTTGGATAGGTTTATTCCTCAGTATGTTATTTTTCTTTTTGCTATATCGAATGAGATTTTTTTCTTGATTTCTGCTTTTGCTCTTTCATTGTTGTTATACAGAAATGCCTTTGATTTCTCGATATTGACTTTGTATCCCACTGTTTGGCCAAATTAATTTATTAGGTCAAGCAGCTTTTTGGCTGAGTATATAGGATTTTCTATGTACACTATCATGTCATCTGCAAATAATGATAGTTTTGTTTCCTCCTTTCCAATTTGGATGCCTTTTATTTCCTTTTCTTGTCTAAGTGCTGTTGCCAATACTTCCAGTACTATATTGAATAGAAGTGGTGAAAGTGGACAAACTTGTCTTGTTCCTGATCTTAGTGGAAAAGATTTTAGTTTCTGCCCATTGAATATGATGTTGGCTGTAGGTCTTTCATATACGGCCTTTATTATGTTGAGGAATGCTCCCTCAATTCCCATTTTGCTGAGTGTTTTTATCATAAATGGGTGTGTACCATCAAATGCTTTTTCTGCATCTCTTGATATGATCATGTGATTTTTTCTTTGTTTTGTTTATGTGATGTATTACATTTATTGATTTGTGAAAGTTGAACCATCCTTGCATCCCTGAGATGAATCCCACTTGATCATGATGCATGATCTTTTTAATGTACTGTTGGATGCAGTTTGTCAATATTTTGTTGAAGATTTTAGCCTCTATGTTCATCAGCAATATGGGCATGAAGTTTTCTTTCTTTGTTATGTCTTTATCTGGTTTGGGGACTAGAATGATGCTGGCTTCATAAAAAGAGTTTGGGAGTCTTCCATCATTTTGGATTTTTCCAAAAATTTGTGAAGGATAGGGGTTAGCTCTTCCTTAAATGCTTTGTAAAGTTCTCCTGTGAAGCCATTTGGTCCCGGGCTTTTGTGTGTCTGGAATTTTTTGATTACTGCTTCTATTTCATCTGCTGTTATTGGTCTGTTCAGGCCTTCTGCTTCTTCTTTATTGAGTTTTGGAGGATTATATTTTTCTAGAAACTTGTTTATTTCACCTAGGTTTTCAAATTTCTTGGCATACAGTTCTTCATAGTAATTTCTTTCAATCCTTTGTATTTCTGTGGTGTCAGTTGTAATCTCTCCTCTTTCATTTCTAATTGCATTTATTTGTGTCCTCTCTCTTGTTTTCTTGATGAGCCTGCTTAAAGACTTGTCAATTTTGTTTATCTTTTCAAAGAACCAGCTCCTGGATTCATTGATCCTTAGAATTGTGCTTTTAGTCTCTATGTCATTTAATTCTGCTCTGATCTTAGTTATTTCCTTCCTTCTACTTGCTCTGGGCTGTCTTTGTTGTTCTTCCTTGAGTTCTTGTAGGCATAGGGTTAAGTTGTCTGTTTGAGATGTTTCTATCTTTTTTAGGTAGACCTGTATCACTATGAACTTCCCTCTGAGGACTGACTTTGCTACGTCCCATTAGTTTTGGATCATTGTGAGTTCATTTTCATTTGTTTCCAGAAACTTTTTGATTTCCTCCCTAATTTCATTCTTGACCCACTCATAGCATGCTATTCAATCTCCATGATTTTCATTATTTTAGGTTTTTCCCTTGTGGTCAGGAAAAATGCTTGGTATGATTTCAATTTTCTTGAATTTGTTGAGGTTAGTTTTGTGTCCTATCATGTGGTCTATCCTTGAGAATGTTCCATGTGCATTTGAAAAGAATGTGTATTTAGTTTCTTTGGGATGAAGGGCTCTATATATATATCAGTTAAGTCCATTTCATCTAGAGTGTTGTTCAATGCCACAATATCTTTGTCAATATTTTGTTTAGAAGATCTGTCCATTTTTGACAGTAGGGTGTTAAAATCCCCTACTATAATTGTGTTGCTGTCAATATCTTTCTTGAAGTCCTCTAAGATTTTCTTGATGTATTTAGGTGCTCCTATGTTGGGTGCATATATATTTACAATGTTTATGTCTTCTTGGTGGATTCTTCCTTTGAGTATTATGAAGTGACCTTCTGGGTCTCTCTTTATGGCTCTTCTTTTGAAGTCTATTTTGTCTGATATGAGTATTGCTACCCTGGCTTTTTTTTTTCCTGTCCATTTACTTGGAAAATTTGTTTCTAGCCCTTCACTTTGAGTCTGTGTAATTCTTTTGTTCTGAGGTGGGTCTCTTGTAGGCAGCATATGTGTGGGCAATGTTTGCTTATCCAATCAGCTATTCTATGCCTTTTGATTGGAGCATTTAATCCATTTACATTTAAGGTTATTATTGATTGGTACTTATTCATTGTCATTTTTGTACCTGTGTTCCTCTCCCTCTCGTTCTCCTTTCCTTAAAGCAGGCCTTTTAGTACCTCTTGCAGAGGTGGTTTGGTAGAGGTATATTCTTTTAGACTTGTTTTCTCTGAGAAACTCCTTATTTGGCCTTCTAACTTGATTGAAAGCCTTGCTGGGTAAAGTAG
Organism: Anoura caudifer; assembly: GCA_004027475.1. Lineage (NCBI taxonomy): Eukaryota > Metazoa > Chordata > Mammalia > Chiroptera > Phyllostomidae > Anoura > Anoura caudifer. The sequence goes on along the minus strand of PVKU01010808.1, from coordinate 20,622 downwards.
CCTTGGTTGCAGGCCTTTGTTTATTATTATTGGAATATTTCTTGCCATTCTCTTCTGGCTTGGAGTGTTTCCATTGAGGAGTCAGCTGCTAACCTTATCATGGCCCCCTTGTATGTTACTTCCTTTTTCTCCCTTGCTGCCTTTAAAATTCTCTCATTGTCTTGGAATTTTGCCATTTTAATTATGATGTGTCTTGAAGTGGGCCTCTTTGGGTTCCTCTTGATTGGGACTCTCTGTGATGCCTGAATTTGTGTGACTTTTTCTCTCATCAAATTAGGGAAGTTTTCCATCATTACTTTTTTCAAATATGTTTTCTGTCCCTTGCTCTTCTTCTCCTCCCTCTGGTATCCCTATTATACGGATATTATTATGTTTCATATTGTCTTCTATTTCTCTTAATCCCTCCCCATTCTTTCTGAGCCTCTTTTCTTTTTCTTGGTCTTTCTGGATGATTTTTTCTACTTGGTCCTCCAACTCGCTGATCGGATCTTCTGCTTCATCAATTCTGCTTTTCTTTCCTTCCACTGCATTCTTTAGTTCAGAAATTGTATTCTTAATTTTTTCTTGGCCCTTGTTGATAGTTTCTATTTCCTTTTTCATGTTGATGAAGTTTGCAGCTAGGTCCTCATAGTTTCCCTGTAGTTTCTGGTAACTCATTGAGAGCTCTTGGAGCCTCCTGACAACCATTGCTTTGAACTCAAAATCTTATTGTTAAGTTGCCTTTATTTCATTTAGCATTCTTTCTGGGGCTTCCTCCTTTTCTTTTGTTTGGGGATTTTTTCTTTGTCTTCCCATTGTTTGTGAAGCTCTTCTTGTTAAGCTAAGTTTCTTAAATTGATTTGTTCTGGTTCCCTGGGTTTATGGTGTGAACTTCTGTGGTAGAATGCCTATGAGATTTAGTAGTGCTCTCTCCTTCGCATATCCTTGTGTTTACTGCTTCCAGTGTCTCAGCTGTCGAAATGCCCCCTCTTTGGGACCAACTCTGGTCTTTCCACAGTTCCAGGGTTTTTGTTTGTTTGTTTGTTTGCTTGTTTTGTGTTGTTTTTGTCTCACTTGTAGGTGTTTAAAAAGTTAAAAGAGGAAGAAAAAAAGAAAAGAAGTAAAAGAAAATGAAAAGAGAATAAAGAAAAGCAGAATGAAAAAGAAAAGAAAAAAGAGAAAGGAAGAAGAGATAAGCTTGGAAAGAAAGGAAGAAGGAATAAAACAAGAAAGAAGTAACGAGAAGCAAAAGGAGTTGAGGGGTAAAACAGATAAAAATAATGAAAAATTAATAATAAAAAAAGAGACAAAAAAGGAAAGGAAAAAAAAAAACACCAAAAACACCAACTCTTGCTGTTATCAATCTTTCCAAGCTGGTTTTTCTGGCCTTGCTGACTGCAGTGGCCAAGGGGTGACCATATTGTTTTTCTCCCTGTTCAGCAGTCAGTTATCTTTGGCCTACTGTCCTCAGAGCTAGTCCAGGGCATCTCTGCACAGGGCCTCAGATGTATCTTCTGAGGTGCACCTACTGCAGTCGCACAGACGCAAGAGCTAATGATCTTTCAGCCTTCCATGCACAGGTGCTGACTGTCCTGTGAGCACATATCGACCCACTAGCAGGTTGCACACAGGTGTCTAAGATCTGCCAGCAGTCCACGCAGGTCCCCGATGGTGTGGGGGCACCGAGATACTGTAGCACCGAGCGACTGCAGCACTGGTCTCCCAGTGGCGCACTGGCACCTATAGATGCCCACACAGCTGTTCCCCATGGCACATGGGCATAGACAGTGGTGTGAGCTCCCACATGCAGTCATTCCGGGGCTATGAGATCTTAATACCTCTCTGTGAGATTTCAAGCAACCAGGTTTATCCTGGTGCTGCCAAGACCTTGTTTGGCTGATCAGGGAGCAGTTGACCCAACTCCCTCTCTCCCCAGAGTCTTATGGCCAGCACTGGCCTGGGATCTCAGCCCCCACCCTGGTCTCCACGCTGCTGGAGTACTCTCCTTACTGTCCGGTTTTTCAATACCCACTGCAATTTTCGATCTCCTGTTTTCAAATATGCTGTGTTTCTGGTGTCTGTTTGCTGTGTTCCGCTGTTAATCAGCCAGGTTTTTCGCCTGCGTCAAGGGCGAAGAGGGATGTGCATCCTTTTACCACGCCACCATCTTCTCTCTCCCTTAAATATGCTTGTTGTAGAAAACTAGCCAAACAATAAAACATGCAGAAAAGTCATTCATATCCTACTAGTTAGACAAAAGGTTTTTTATTCTTTGGGAACATCTCCATGTATGCATATTTTATGACAATGTTAAATCTGATTATATCTTATATTTTTCTCTTTATATTTTTATAATATAAGCACTTGTTTGTATGTTTGTTTGTAAATGTAAAAGTTGATGATTGCATAATATTCCACTTGAATTTTTTGAATATTCATTTTTTTAACAAGAAGCTCTTTTTTTTTATTTTCAAGTATATTTTAATCATTCTTCTATTACAGTTGCCCCTTCCCTCCCTTTATCACCCTCCACCTTCTACCCACCTTCCCACCAGCATTCCCCATACTTAGTTCACGTTCATGAATTGTACATACAAGTTCTTTGGCTTCTCTATTTCCCATGCTATTCTTAACCTCCCCCAGTCTGTTTTGTACCTACCATTTATGCTTCTTATTCCCTATACCTTTCCCCCCATTCTCCTCCTTCCCACTGTTAACCCTCCATGTAATCTTCATGTCTGTGATTCTGTTCCTACTCTAGTTGTTTGCTTGGTTTGTTTTTGTGCTTGCTTTTGTTTTTTTGGTCTATTTGTTGATAGTTGTGAGTTTGTTGTCACTTTACTATTCATAGTTTTTTATCTTCTTCAATTTCTTCAATCAGTCCCTTTAACATTTCATATAATAAGGGCTTGGTGATGATGAAGTTCTTTAACTTGTCCTTATCTGGGAAGCACTTTACCTGCCCTTCCATTCTAAATGATAGCTTTGCTGGATAGAGTAATTTTGGATGTAGGTCCTTGTTGTTCATGACTTTGAATACTTCTTGCTAGCCTCTCCTTGCTATAAGATTTCTTTCAAGAAATCATCTGATAGTCTTATTGGAAATCCTTTGTAGGTAACTCTTTTTCTCTTGCTGCTTTTAAGATCCTCTCCTTATTTTTACTGTTTGGGAATTTAATTATGATCTGTCTTGGTGTGTTCTTCCTCGGGTCCAATTTCTTTGTGACTGTCTGGACTTCCTGGAAGTCTATTTCTTTTGCCAGATTAAGTTTTCTTTCATTATTTTTTTCAAATAAATTTTTAATTTCTTGCTCTTACTCCTGTTCTCCTGGCTCCCCTATGATTTGGATATTAGAATTTTTAAAGTTGTTCCAGAGCTTCCAGAGCCTCTCCAGATTTTATTTTATTTGTTTTCTTTATTCTGTTCCAGTTGAATGTTTATTTCTTCTGTTTGTTCCAAATCATTGATTTGCCTCCCAGTTTCCTTTCCTTCACTGTTGGTTCCTTGTACATTTTTCTTTATTTTACTTTGCATAGCTTTCACTGCTTTTTTCTATTTTACAGCTGTACTCAATCATTTCTGTGAGCATGCTGATTACCAGTGTTTTGAACTCCACATCTGATAGGTTGCCTATCTCCTTGTTGCTTAGTTCTTTTTCTGGAGTTTTGATCTGTTCTTTCACTTAGGCCATATTCCTTTGTCTCAGAATACCTGTTAGATTGTAAGGGGTGAAGAATAAGGTATTTGTCTTTGCTTCATGTGGGTCTTTATGTGGGGGAGGGGTCAGAGAGGGAACAATGCCACTCACTCAGCTCTTGTCCACTTTCAGTCATTTCCCATGCTACCCACAAGCAAATTGGTCTCTTCTGGTGCTAATTCCAGGGTGGGTAGTTTTGTGTACATTCTAGGACCTTGTGGGTCTCTCCAATGAATTCTCCTGTGAGGCTGTTTTTTTTTCCCTGCCCCTATAACCCTGACAGAATTTTATTGCCAGATGTTTTGAAGCTTTAGTCTCCCAGCTGGAAACTAGTGTTCCATGGTCTGTCTCTCTTTGCAGTTGTTTCTTCCAGCCTGTCTGCACTCAAATGTGGGACCACCCAGTCTGTTAGCTGCTGCCTTGCCTGCTTATTCTTTCTCCTTGCCTAACATCCATCTCCACCTTTCCTACCAGTGTGGATGAGTGTTTCATCTTTAACTCCTTGGTTTTCAGATTTCCATGCAGTTCAATTTTCTAGCAGTTCTGATTCTTTTTTCCCCAGATTTGTTGCTGTCCTTCTTTTGGTGGTGCAAGGAAGCAAAGCACATCTACCTACAACTCCATCTTTGCTGGGAGTGAATATTCTTCTTAATTAATTGACCATTAAAAATATAGATTTTAATAATTTTTAAAAAATGGCTATACTTCAATCAATACATTTTCATTGCTTAATTTTTGCATCTTTTTATTCTTTCTAAACATTTATTTTCAAAAGAAAAATTATGAGATGAAAATAATTACACTTATGCATAAAATAAGAGTGTTTTGTTTGAAAGAAATGATCTGGGTAATCTGACCAACCAAGATATAACTGTAGGAATGAATATTGACACACTTGGATTATATAGCAAAGTGAAGCTCAGAGTCAACATGATCCCAACAAGCACAAAAGAATAAAATCAGTTTTTATTTTTCAACTTGATCATTAACAAAGGACCCAAAAGCTATAAAAAAAACTGATAAAGCACCTAATATGGTAGAAAAAAAGAGCAAATTGAAAGAAATAGAGACTATGTAGGGAGAAGAAAACTATATATTAATACAAATATACACTGTAGGGTAAGTGGAGACCCTACTCCCAACTATTTTCACTGATAGTTCGATGGTGTACCAGTGGCTGACATTATATATCTCCACATGGCATACAAATAAATGTGTGGTTATGCATAGACCACTGTGAAGACAGGCTTTGTGGCAAGATTTATGGCGTTTAGGCCATCAGAAACAAATCACTGTATATCATGTTACTGGACATATACCTCTTGTTTCCCCTGGGAATGATGAGGCTGACACTCTAGTCAATGTACAGTGGCTAGAAATAGTACCTGCTAGCCCCTCAGGAAGGAAAGCAGCCCATCACATCTTACTTGCTGGGAAAAAAAACAATGTAGTCAACTATCAAAACCTGAAGGTTACCTGTCACATTGGCAGAGGCACAAGAAGCTTGTGAGACCTGTGCTGTCTGCTCTTGAGAGCATTCCTGAACATCTGTGGGAGCTTCTGGACAGGTAGTGCTGGGACAGGTACTACTGACCAGGTGGCAGGTGATGCAATTGGGCTCCTACCTAGTTCAGAGGGGTATAAGTATGCCATTACAGGTATGGACATGGCCACAGGACTTTTAGCTGCTTATTCCTCATGGCACCCAGATCAGAAAGCTGTGATTGCTGTGCTGGAGCAGTTATGTGTTGCTTGTGGGTGACCTTTAATCACTGACAGTGATCAGGGAACACATTTTACTGGGGCCTTAGTATAACAGTGGGCTTAGGACTTGCAGATTGACTGGAAATTTCTTTTTTTCTTTTTCAATATATTTTATTGATTATGCTATTACAGTTGTCCCATTCTTCCTCATCATTCCCATTCACCCTGCACACCCCCTCCCACCCACATTCCCTCCTTTAGTTCATGTCCATGTGTCATAAGCTCTTTAGCTTCTACATTTCCCACACTATTCTTGCCCTCCCCTGTCTATTTTCTACCCACACTCTGTGCTACTTATTCTCTGTACCTTGCCCCCCTCTCTCCTCCTCCCACTCCCCTGTTGCTAACCCTCTATGTGATCTCCATTTCTGTGTTTCTGCTCTTGTTCTAGTTGTTTGCTTAGTTTGCTTTTGTTTTAGGTGTGGTTGTCAATATCTGTGAGTTTGCTGTCTTTTTACTGTTCATATTTTTTATCTTCTTTTTCTTAGATAAGTCCCTTTAACATTTCATATAATAAGGGCTTGGTGATGATGAACTCCTTTAACTTGACCTTATCTGAGAAGCACTTCATCTTCCCTTCCATTCTAAATGACAGCTTTGCTGGATAGAGCAATCTTGGATGTAGGTCCTTGACTTTCATGCCTTGGAATACCTCTTCCCAGCCCCTTCTTGCCTGTAAGGTCTCTTTTGAGAAATCAGCTGACAGTCTGATGGAAAGTCCTTTGTAGGTGACTGTCCCATTATCCCTTGCTGCTTCTAGAATTCTCTCCTTCATTTTAATCTTGGCTAATGTAATTATGATGTGTCTTGGTGTGTTCCTCCTTGGGTCCAACTTCTTTGGGACTCTCTGAGCTTCCTGGACTTCCTGGAAGTCTATTTCCTTTGCCAGATTGTGGTAGCTCTCCTTTATTATTTGTTCAGATAAGTTTTCCAATTGTTGCTCTTCTCCTTCCCTTTCTGGTACCCCTATAATTCGGATGTTGGGATGTTTAAAGATGTCCTTGAGGTTCCTAAGCCTCTCCTCATTTTTTTGAATTCTTGCTTCTTCCCTGTTTTCTTATTGGATATTTGTTTCTTCCTTCTGGCCCATTCCATTGATTTGAGTGACAGTTTTCCTCCCATCTGTTTTGGTTCCCTGTGGGTTTTTCTTCATTTTACTTATTGTAGCCTTCATTTTTTTCATCTAATTTGTGAGCAAAATCAACCAATTCTGTGAGCATACTGATCACCAGAGCTTTGAACTGTGCATCTGATAGGTTGGCTATCTCTTCATCATTTAGATGAGTTGGCTCTGGGGCTTTGATTTGTTCTCAGGTTTGAGCCTTTTTTTTTTTTTTGTCTAGTCATAACTGTTACATAGTGAGGGGTGGAGCCTTAGGTGTTCCACAGGGTGGGGCAGCCCAGACACTGGGTAGTGATGCTGTATGTGGGGGTGGGGTCTGAGAGGGAACAATGACGCTTGCTCTGCTCTCTGGGATTCAAGTCCCTTCTGCTGCTTCCCCTTCTCCTGGATTATCTGTGTGCAAATATGGGACCACCTGGTCAGCCAGCTGCATTGCTCGGCCTCACTGGGTCTGCACAGTTGCCACCCTGTGCCCGGGGTCCACTAGCTGCTGCCTGTGCACCTGGCGTCTGCCAGCTGCTGCTGCCTGCATGCCGAGTCTGCACCTCCACTTTTTCCTGCCGCAACTCCACTCCTCTTACCGGTCTGGATGAGTGGTTGTCGGACCATACAGTTCAATTTTCCATCAGTTCTGGTTGTTTTCTTGTTTCTAAATATTTGTTGTCCTTAATTTTGGTTGTGAGAAGAGGCACAGTGTGTGCACCTATGCCTCCATCTTGGCCGGAAGTCAGATTGACTGGAAATTTCATGTGGCCTATCATCCCCAAGCTGCTGGAATGATTGAACAGTACAGTGGTCTCTTAAAGCAGGGCCTACAAGCTACAGCTACCACCCCTAAGCTGAAGGGTTGGGCAAAATGCTTATAGACTGTCATCCTGACTCTAAATGAGGAATCAGAGGTGAAGGGGCAGTTCTGATGGAAGCCTTGCTGCACCAAACTACAGCTCCAGTTCAGCTGCAGGTACAGACTAAGGATGTCTTGATGAAACCAGCATGGGAAAACAGTGGAATATTCTCTTGCCAGCTCCAGAGGGCCTAGAGCAAGGGAGAACAGCCACTTGGATATAGCCTTGGGAAATAAAAGCCCCCACATGTATTGTGTTTCTCTTGTTTCCCCTTGGGGCCAACAAGAGCAACACAAGGGGTGGAGAGAAACTTACAAACAGTGCCCTGGGTGATTGGCCCCCAGTCTTAAAGGTGACATACCCAGGGCCAGCAAGCAAACCATGGAATGCTTCTTCATGGCATCTTTGTGATTTCTCTATGGCCCATTATGAGTTCTCCCCTCTTATTGCAAGTAGATGCTGAATCCCCAGATAAGGCATGTAAGGTCTGGTATTCATGCCCAGGAAGACCCCCCTTGCCAGCCACTGTCTTATCAGCTGACCAGAAGCTTGCTTGTATATTGCCTATGGGTTGTGACTTGCCTTTACTGGTGCCTATAACTGCTCTGTCTTTTCACCTTTAGAATGCAAGGTAACACCTTAGGGAACTGGGGCCATACTTATGCCTCAGTTGCTGACCAATCAGCATGTTGGGTCTGCACTGAACTTCCCCTGAGCACCTCGCCTGGCCTTCCATGGTACATCTCTTTTGCTTCTGTCTCAAATTGGACTTGGCCTCAGAACCAGTGGAACAGTGAACACCCCTTGTGAAATAATATCTGGAATGACATCTATGCTGGGGCAAAGCAGTGGTCTGGCTCAAGCCATTAAGCAGCTACTCTGCATGGGATGGTTTGGGGTGGCTCACAGATGAGACTATGGAGCTGGCTGGACCAGCTCCCCTTTGCATTGAGAACTATGAAGGACATGACCAGATGGGCTGGACTCCAACCATTCCATGTCAGACTCATATTCTTAGACATTGTGAGGAGGCACAGAAAGGTTTGTGACCTGCAGTCTCCACTGGGACCTTCTGGGTGGGTGGTCCACATGAGTGGCCTTACTTGTATGGAAATAGGACTGGCCATTGTACCTAGGAGTGGCCTGGTTATCTGTGTTTTGGCTGTGTGTTATTGAAGCTTGTACTGCTGCTGTGGTGGCACTTCTATTTTGCTTGTTTGTTGCTGTAGCCTGTCCTGCTGTTTGTGGGTTATGGGTACAGGGCTTTGCCCTCCTTGCCAAGGTAACATCGAGGAAGACATCCTTGTGTAGATTGTAAGGTAAGGAACCCAGAAGGGGTGGATGGTAGGGTAAGTGGAGGCAGTCTGGGTTCCTCACCCAGGTGTCTGGGTAACTAAGGGTGGCAGTATTCCAATAGCCTTAGAGGGGCTTGATAACTAGGGTTTTGGTAGCCTTGAGACTGGGTCCAATATACTGTTCCCATAACATGAAGTGGGCTCACATATGCAGAATTATATTACATTATATAATGTTCTAGCAGTTTTCTGGCTTTGTTCCCCTCTAGTATTTAAACAAGTAGGGACTACCTGCTGGGGGGGATGATGGAGAGACACATGCAAGGGGACAGGTGCCACAATGGGTGCCAAGCTGGGGACCAAGAGCCATGACATGCAATGCAGAGACATGCAGGACGACACACAGCTTTCAGTGTGCATGGCTTGACCACCCATGAATAAAGGCATGCCAGACACCCCAATGGCTCTGTGAATGTTTTTCCATCTGCTCAAATACCAGAATACCATGGACCTGCCCAGGCTTGAATGGTCAAAACACACACACACACACACACACACACCATTGTAGAAATTTTATAGAATGTAACAACTATAAGTAATGAGAATCAACTATATATATATATATTATTTATGTGTGTATATATAGTTGATTCTCTACTTATACTTGTTATGTTCTATAAAATTTCTACAATATTGAATTAGAGAATATTGCACCATTGCTCCTAGGGAAAAGTACAGGGTTAGGTTCCCATGAGCCTTTGGTGACACTTTTGTCAATTGATCAATAACACATAACCAACAAAAAGCACCAAAAATGTAGCACTGCACATACTGCCAAAAGATACCTGTTTATAGTATGAGAACTTAAATAAAAAGGCAGAGCATTCACTTGTTTAACCAAAACTGAGAATGTGCACCACTTGACTCAGAGTTTTCAGAGTTCTACATGACTATGAATAATTGTGAAAGTACCACTAAAAAAATCTGTGAGTAATGAGATCAGTTCTGTGTGTGTGTGTGTATTCACAGAACAAAAAAGATAGCTCTTGGAAATTAAAATCATTATAGATAGCACTAATGGAAAACTCAATAATAGGTTACAAAATAAAGTTTAGGAACTCTTCCACGAAAAGGACAAAAAAGTAGAAAGAATGGAAACCAGAATAGAAGGTTTAAGAAAGTAAAAGGCAAGACACTGAAGACCCAACATATGAAAACATATGAATAACTTTTCTCCTGAAAGAGATCATATACCAAATCAGTTGAAGAAAGTTATTAAATAAATAGTTAACATTTTTCAGAATTAAATGATATGAAAGATTGAAAGACCCACACAGTTTCCAATAAAATAAATGAAAATAAATCCAAACCAAGAAACAGCATTGTTAGATTTCAGAGTGCTAGAGAAAGAAGCAATTTTATAAACCTCCCATGAGAAAAAAGAACATATACATAAAGGATCAAGAATCAAAATGGAATATGACTTTTCTACATTGTTCTAGAGGCAAGAAAGTGATTGAGAGATTCCTTTAAAACTTTGAAGAAAAAGGAATTCTTGGCTAGGATTCTACACCTTGTCAAACTGTCAATCAATTATAAGGGTAAAAAGTAAGACATTTTCAAACATGCAAGGACTCAAACATTTTCCTTTCCATGTGCTCTTTTTCAGGAAGCCAATAGCTGATGTTCTCTAACAGAGGAGGTAATAATCTATAAAGAGGAAGACTCAGAATTCAGAAAATAGGAGACTCAACACAGCAGAGAAGCAAGAAAATGTTCAGGATACTAAAGGAGGGAAATTCCAGAATGATAATAGTGCCCCTAGGGTTAAGGAAATCAGTCCAAATTGGAACATTGTGACTCAAAAGACAAGCATGCTGAGGGCTGTTTTCATCATGATTTCTGTACTAATACTACATATACATTTTAATCTGACAGAATGGTTAAAGAATTTACTCCTTCAATTCAAGGAAGCATGGCATTACAGAGGGAGTTGTGAGTCACAGAACATAGAAAACCCAAACAAGGATAAAGACAAAGGGAATTCTAAGGATGATGGGTGAAGGCAAGTCCCGGGATGATAGTTATGAAACAGGCCTAGGATGACAGATACGAAACAGATGTATTAAAACAAAACAGAAACAAGGAATTGAAGGGTTACTGATATGATTTATATTGTGAAAAACTAATGTGGCTAGTTTTTGGAAGGTGTTTAAACACTTGATAATACATACAAAAGGAACTAAATAAGTAAAAAACTAAGGCATATATTAACTTCAGGAAAAACTAAAGTAAGAAAGAAAATAGAACAATAGTACACCATAATGCTCAGCTGTGAATAATATTTTGAAAGGTATAATAGTGCTAAAACTGAATATTGATTCAACCTCATAATACGGTATTATACATACTATTAGTATGAGAGGGTGGACATGAAAGGAACATTGCTACTAGAGAGCTAAAGCCTAATCTATCAATACAGGAAGTCAGTAGATAATGTCTAAGACTCATGAATCAAAAGTCAGTAGCATAACATTGTGGGTTTGATTCCTGGTCAGGGCACCTACCTAGGTTGTGGGTTAGATCCTCTGTCAGGTGCATACAAAAAAGCAACCAATCAAACCAATCAATATATCTTTCTTACATTGATCTCTCTTTCTCTCTCTCTCTCTCTCTCTCTCTCCCTTTCTCCTTTTATCTCTGTCAAAGCAATGAAAAACAATGTCCTTGGGTGAAGATTAAAAAAATATACCAGAAGTTACAGGTAAAAGAGTCAAAGTGGTTAGCTTGTGACAGGAGGACTAGAAAAAATAATAGGACTAGGGCAATGAACCTGTAGGTTTTTCAATAAGTATCTTAGTAAGATTTAACTTTATATTTTATACATTTATTTTTAGATTAATTAATAATTCAGTTGGAATCTATAGTGAATGCTTTCATTTAATTTAATTTCTTATGTTAGATTGGTACTAAACCCTATTTATAGACTTTTCTCTTCTCTAAATTTCTACCAGGAATATTATCTGGCATTCTAAACTTGGGGAAATTCTGTATAAGGAACCTCTAAATCTTGGCAGAAAATATAAGTTGTTAGAGGTCTTATGAGTAAGACCAAACTGTAAGATGTTGTAGAATGGACCTTCAAGGTTAACTTTGTCAACACCCTTATTTTTCACATTACAAAAAACTATAGCCAAGAAAGTTAAGTGATTTATTTAAGACAATACAGCTATTAATGGCACAGAAAAGAGGAGAATTCAGGTTTCCTGACCTCTAGTGATTGTTTTACTACATTACACTACAGTATACTACATCAAACTACACTACACCATACAATGCTAGAAAACACTGTTTTATACCACAGTGTGCTACCTCCCACTATGTTACAATACATCACACTGTATGACATCTCATTACTTTGTACTATACTGCACTACAAAAAACTACACCACACAGCACAATACTACACTGCACTATACTATCCCACACACTACTATACTACTCTGTACTCACTATTTTGCACTATAATACACTATACTACAGTGCACTACCCTAAACTACAAAAACTGTTATGAAAGAAATAACCTGCAATAGTTTTAACCTCCAATCTTCTAGATGTACTACACAGCAGTCCACTAATATCTCCAACCTGCAAGCTCAGTCCAGTTCTAATTCTTTAGCTAATACTGACCCTATCTTTATCTTGAATTTCCTGCAGTGAACTTCCATATAGCAGACACCCCTACTCTTTCCTAACTTTCTGAATTGTGTTGGATCATGACCCAGTGTCACTGTCCCAGGAATGTTCTCTAGGATTTTCCATTGTCATCTTCCCACCTTCATGGTACCCCATTTTGAAGACTGAATCATATAGATGACTCCCTGTGCTCAAGTGTGGCATTTACAGGGCTGAGCTTTGCTTTAGGTGACCGTCTTAATAAACTGACAAGGTCCCAGCTCACTCTCTCGACTAAGATGATTACAGCCTTGCTATCACTTACCTTCTCTCCTACCCCAAGGAATGGAGTTGTAGACTAGTAACTTGAGCCAAGAACATCATTCCAATCCTCAATAAGCAGCAGCATTATGCTATCACCAAGGGAGAGAGGTTTTTGAAAGGTAATATACATTTGGCTGAAATCTTGATGTCAGCTTGAATTTATCATTTAACAACCAGTGACCATAGTATTAGTTTACTCACAAATGAAATGGAAATAATGACATTGATCCTACCAGGTTGCCTTAAGGATTAAATATACTTAAGTATACCAAGCTCTTTGCACAGTACCTAATATATAGTTAGTGCTAAATAAATGTTAGATATTATTTCACTTCATCCTTAAAAAAAAGCCTTAGTCACATGATCTGAAACTGAGGTTCAGAAAGATTGAGTAACTTGTTCATGATAATGCAGTTAGAAGAAGGTAAATGAGACCAGGAACCCATATTCTAACGCTTTTTATATCTTGCCCTTTTGATAATCAAGCCCCATGCTGGTCTGAACTTCTGAGCAGTGCTCTGCCCACCTGTTGGGCAGCTCCAGCTTGGATCTCCCCTGGTGCCAGGCGTCTGCTTGAATCGTGACGGGAACATGTTGATCCCTATTGGGCCCATGCCTAGCCCACACAGCAGTAACTTCTTTGCCAGCCTCTATAGCAAGGACAGCTCTCTCAGCTCCTGTTCCAACCTACAGAGCAAGGCTGGTGCCAACTCTGCTCCCTGCCCTAAGCCTGTCGGGCTGTAGGTAGGCTGCTCTGAGTCATGGGAGAATCCTGAGTTCTGACTAATTCTTTGTCTAATATCTTTTGCAGGGTCAACATAATAACCACAAATGGAAGGAGAGCAGGGAAGAAAGCGAAGAAAAAAAGGAAGAAAGTTGGTGTTTCTTATCAGCCCAGTGAAGTCAACAGGAAATGGCTCAGTATAGATCAATCACTTCATTATCCTGAGTAAAAGGGCAGGTCAATATCTTCCTGAGTGACTGAAGAGTTCATCATGACTGGGCAAGAGTTTTTCACCAAGAGTTTTATGTTTTAATTTTGGAGAATTCCCTTCGTTTCATCTCAACATGTTCATTTTAGAGCCTGTGTCTGTTTTAATAACCTGGAGTGCTATTCCCTTTGCCCATTAGTCTCTATCACTATGGGTTTTTCCAAACATCAGTGAAAAATCCATTTTCCAAAATGGGTTTTTCATGCTTCTAGCTGAATGATTACTCAGTGAATCTTTGGCAAGGAATGTTTTGTTCCAAGAATGACACATTGCTTTTAAGATGACTCTCTACCCAACAGGGGTGGGTGGGAGGTCAGGGGAAGCCCCTACCCAGGAAAAAATAGTTTCTTTGTTATCCTGAAGAAAAAAACTCAGATGATGAACAGCCTGATTTGGGGGCTGTGAGTGGGTGAGACACTCCAATGAAGTCATCCTCAATGCTCCCTCATAAAGGAGAGATTATGAATTTAATGAGCAGAGGAATTCTGACAAGTCTTAAAGCCAAAGACAATTAGCAAAGGCTAAATTACTTGAATTCCTTGCAGTTATGAGATCATTCCATCCTAATGAAATTATACACACACACACACACAAACACACATATACAACACACATACATATGTATCTGTATCATACATTGGACTATATTTTTATTTACAAATATGAACATTTCCTATGTTCTGTGACCCACCAGTATCAGAGGAGGCTACATAAAACAAAAGTGCAATGGTCAAATTTGTTTATAAATGCCACATTCTAGAACCCCCTCATTGCTAGGCACAGAGGGCATTGCCATATTACATAATCTGAGAATTCTTGCAGTAAAGATTTTGCTTAATTTTACTGATGCCAGCATTCCAAATATGTTTGAGCATGAAATCAGTTTCTCCACCCCAACACCTAGTAATACTCCAAGGAATCAATACTCCATAAAATACACACCTTGAGAAATGCTGATACACTGTGATGTGACAGTTAAGTCATGGAGCAGGACAAAATGCCCTTAGCTTTGATAATGCCAATGCTTAAAATATTTTTGACACTCATATTTTACTTTGTTCATGTTGCTTTAAGATACTATATGATGTTCTTTGGAACATTATAAGATACTATAAAACTTAATTCCTTGAAGTGGTTTGTTTTTTATAAATTGCCTTCACTCAGACCTATGTCTGTTGAATGAGGTGACTGATTAAGCCATACCATTACAAGGCAACAGCAAAGTACCTTTAATAACTGGAAAAAAAGGTTTAAAGTCTTTATCATTCCATAATTTGATTCAACTTGTGGCCTGGATCTTATAGTTCTGCTCTTTCTCTGCTTTAGTCCACATCACCCCCAGACCAACCTTTCCAAATTCAGTGAATAAACAATCACGCTCCTTGATCAAAGCCTTGAGCAGCCCCTAAGTCTGGTTTTAGAGACGTTGCAGAATTCCTATGCATCCAACTTTATTTTGCTCTATTTCCCTATTTCCTGAAATTGCAAGCTAGTGTTCTTTCCATCTCATAATTTCTCAGGTTTTTCCTGTCCTGTTTTGATTGCCTGAAATGTTCAACTTTTCTCCTTTAACCAATCTATAATTCTTAAAAATCCATTTTTTCTTATCTTTCTTGAAGTATTTACTGAATATATACATATTTATTAATGTAATTGCTCTCTAGACACCTTAGAGATTTCAAAGTTTTATCAATGCTGATTATATTTTCTAAGCCAAAACACAAATCTTCAATTTAATGAAAAGGGACTTGTAAAAGAATGATATAAAGTATGAAAAATTGTTGTAGTTCTGAAATATCTGAGTTACTCCAGAATATCTGGAACAGTCTTAGATATGTGTGATATATTCTCATGTGACATAATTCTGGAAAATTATTTATTCCCATATAAGTTTAAATTGCTGACTCTCAACAGCATTATAAGTCATTAGATGCCAAAGGGTTGTATTTTTAGCCCTTCTGACTTCCTCTTGTACATGTGTAAACTTCTCAAATATTTTCTAGCATAAAAAATGTACAAAATAAATTAGATTTTAAACACTTTTAAAAATATATATTGATGAATTTATATTTCAGAGTTGCAGTGGGGACAATTAATATAGACAGTTTCTGCTTTTGTTACTGTTTTATTGATTTCTTTATTTTCACACTTTATCTTACAACCAATCCCTTCCCTCACTTATTAGATACTTTCAATTAAGGAGAGACATGGTGTCTTGTGCAATTCAGGAATCTACTTAAGTGGTACTTTCCCCAAAATATGATAAATTAGGATGAGACAAAGCAACAAAAATGCATAACCCTAACCCCTGTCTGTTTCCACTCCTGGATATATCCCTCTATCCATTTACCATATTGCTGTTAGGGTGTGAGCCATGAGTCCTCTTTGGAAAACTCAGCATTATGTAATGTGTGAGTGAGTCCCTGACAAAGACTCTAGACTAAAGGTTACACTAACACTCTATGTAAGGAAGATGATGTATCAGTGGTTCATCATTAATCCCAACACTGTGGATAACAAAATGACATTTTTGAGCCCACATTCTATATTTCCATTGTTTCCTTTTTAGCAAATTGACTCAATAATTATTATAAAATTTCAGTGGACTGGCACATCATAATGGCAGATCCTAAGATCTTTCCAATTGCTTTAAACATTTAGAAACATTTCAAAATTGAAACTTGTCCATGAATCCCACATTTTATATCAAAGATCAGGAGTTAGAGAGTTTCAGTTACATCTGCAGGCCAAAAATGTCTGGAGTTCATAGCAAGCCAAAACATACTTGTGTTAAGATTAGAAATGAGCAAAAATCTATTAATAAAAAAGACTTTTATCCTGCTGCATATAGCTCAATATTGAAGAATATTTATGGTTGTTATGGTTGTTAATATGTCCACTGACCTTACTAAGCTGCAATGACCTATAAAACCTCTAGTTTGAGAAATATTTTCTTCAACTGATCTTTCAGGCTTCAGAGGTTTACACATGAATCTGATAGTGAGGGCAGAAGAGGACAGTCACTGGGCTAGTCACAGCAGCTATCTGTAATATGATAATCAGCAGAAATTTATAGGGCAAAGCCAGATTAATCTCTTACTCATGTGAAATGCAAAAGATCACCTGGGCAGTTTCCCAAAATTGTTGAAACTACCTGATTTAAAACATCACCTACTTTTATCTATTTATCACTAAATCTCTCATGTAGAAAATGTAACAAGAAAAATAAAGTACTATGTACATTTTCCCCTGAAGTGAGGATCTTTATGCACTGAGTCACTATATCATTTTTCTTCCAAATCAAGTTTAATAGGTAAAGGGACTGTTGTTAATACTTATGCTGGAACAACCGACATAAACAGAGACATCACACTTCACTAAATTGGGATTTAGAATATATTGTGCAAGGTTAAGATTCAGATGATAATTTAAAGAATGCATGGAATATAATGAAATGTAAAATAAAATAACAAACCAATTACCCCAAAGTGAATATTGGCCTCAGATATTTAAAAATTACCTCCCTTCTTTGCACTCAAGACAAATTTTCAAAAATCCTGTTAAGCATTCATGGGAAAGGCAGCCCACTACAAGTGCTAGTTATGCCCAGATCAAAAGCTGTGGTGTTTTTCATAAATGAGGCAGAGGTCTTGGACTCTGCCAGTACCTTCTTTTCCTCCTCTTTGGCGATTAGTCATGCCATGGTGCTTAAAACTGAAATGTTCATTTTAAATACTACAAAAATGTGGCACAGAGTGCAGGCAAGGCATCTGTTCCAGCAAAATGTTATGTTTTGATCATTTTCAAAAATGATTTTTCTGTTTTTAAAGAAAGTGTGTGGACATGAAGATGAGTCAGTCAATCTGAGGGGTACTGTATGCTGAGTTATTTTGAAAGCTGTAAAATTTAAAAATACATGGAAAAAAATAATTTTCCTTAAATATTATTTCAATTTTGTTCTTTGACTTAGTATTCTTTTTCTTTTTAAATCTTTTTATAGCACCAAATTCACTGCCAGAGGGGAAAAAAAAATGCCATCTTGAAGGCAGCTATAGAATCATTATCATATGGAAACCTAGATGCAGTCCTATAAAAACAGTTACACTCATATTTATAGATTTAGGTCAACTTTACTTGGAAAGAATGATACATATAAGCAAAGGTGACTTAGGTATATAATTACATTTTTAAAACAATTCTTGAATGCATAAGTATTTCTAAACAATTATTGAATACATAAGTATTTCCATAAGTATTATAAGAATACATAAGTATTTCCAAATCAATCTATTCTCTGACTAGGGTTTCTATCATTTTAACATTAGACCTACTACTAAGCACAATTAACACAACCTGTATCTAACCTCAGTATTTTCTATCCTCACCTACATACTCCTTAATTTTATAAATAAAACGCATTTAATGTATGAACTCTGATTAAGAGCCTGATAGTAGAGAGTTTTCCAGAATGAGAGTACCTGGAAACTTCAATGTAGCACACAGTAAAACAGGATTTTAATAATATTTTCTTACTTTCTATCTTTTCTTTCCCAGTCTTGCAGTATTTCTATTTCAAAGAGCCTCAAAAGTAAATTGTAATTCTGTTGATGAGTGCTCAATGATAGTTTGGTCTAATTTTGAGAGTTTGTGGCCCCACCAAGAGAGTAACCCACAAGTTCTAGCAGGGAATGAACACCAACTTGCTGTGTTATTCCCAAAGCAAGTTATGTTACTTTCAGTGCCATTTCTTTATCAGGAAAACTGGAGAAAAATGACAGTTGTCTCCCTCCTGATACATTACTGAATTCTGAGGTGTGAGAAATCACTTGCATTTGTAAAGTACTATTCAGTTAGTTTACCACCATACCAACTGAAACAAATTAGAGCAGCTACCTAACCAACTATTTTTACCTTGATCTGTTCATTTTGGCCATCTAAAGCAGAACAGTCAATTGGACCAACAATTCTGAGACACAAATTGGCTGTTGAAAGAACCAAAACACCAGATTGGCTGCTTTTATTAATAGGTATTTTTGTTGATATGAAAACATTGGGTGAAAATGGAAAAACTGAGTCAAAGATCCAAATGTTTGATCCTCCCTTTGCCAAATAGCCACAAATTTTGTAGCATTTAGATTTGCAACTAAATTTGTCAGCTTTTACCAAAAAGCCTGCCATCATACACATACAAAACTAATATGGTCCCAAGAAAAGCAACTCTTTTAACTCAAGATAACAGTTTCTTGTACATTTGCTCTTTTCTCCTCACTAGGCAGCTCTGTGGACAGGAAGGGTACAGGATCCACTGTTCAAAATCTTTAAATCTTCTCTTCTTTATTTATGCCTGAGTCTGCTTAAAAGAATACTTGTGTAAACCAAATAACGGTAGTGACAATAATAGCTTCTTTCCTGAACTGGTCCACTTTGTAATTCAGATATAGAAGCAAGAGCAATCGTTGCAACATCAAGAGAGGCATGATCCAGACCTACATTTTCTGGACTGGTTTGTCTTATACATTGACTAGGGCTTCTATTAGTCACCAGAATGGTGTGCCTCAAGCTATTGTACATATTCTAAGTTCAATCCACTATACTAACAACTCATATTTTAGGTGAGCTTAGCAAAAGTAAATAACAATACCCTTAAGTGTGTCTGTTAAGTGGGGTATGGTGGAGAAGGTTACATATTTAGTGTTTTGCCATTTTATCTATTTTTAATGGATGGCATTTGTTTGCATTGCTTCTGCACCTGGGCATATACTAATTCAAAGCCACAACCACAATATGCATTATCTGTATTTTTTCTTCTTTTTTCCTTGGATTCACTTTTCTTGAAATATTGCACTTTAATTATGTGCATAAAAATGACTTCATTGCTTCTTAACTCAGCAGCCAACTCATTTTCTCCTGATGGTATGATGACCTGTCCTTGTGGGAGAAACCCATCTGTTTATATTCTTTAAGCTGTATCTACACAAGGAACAGGTTTTGTATGTTTTGAAATCATCTTTCCTCATCTCACTACTCATTGCTTGTCTAGAAAAGAGAAACCAAGAAACTGAGACGAAATCACTGTATTCAACAAGTATTTCTAGCAAAATCAATAAATAATGAGCACACTTGGCATACAGAACATGGCTTGAAAATGATAAAGGGCCATGGATTTCAAACCATTTAAGTATTTGATCTCAGCATAAAATATCTACATAAACCCTTTAACACAGGACCTGGTATATAGCATGATAAATGGTAGTTATATTTTTCATTGGGAGATAAAATATTTGACTTTTGTAATGTGTGAATATCAGTGATTTTTTTTTTTCAATCTGGTTGTATACCTGATGCTAATAATAATAGGTTCATAAAGGAAGTTTTGAAATAAAATAAAAAGAGAGCCAACTGTATGGGAAAACATATTGCCAATGATATCTCAGACAAGGGTTTAATCTCCAAAACATATAATGAACTTACATGACTCCACTCAAAGAGGACAAGCAACCCAATTAAAAAATGGGCAAAGAACCTGAACAGACACTTGTCCAAGGAAGACATACAGAGGATCCAAAGACACATAAAGAGATGCTCATTATCACTAGCCATCAGAGAGATGCAAATTAAAACCACAATGACATATCACTTCACACCAGTCAGAATGGCCATCATAAACAAAGCAACAAACAAGAAGTGTTGGAGAGGTTGTGAGAAAAGGGGACCCTAGTGCACTGTTGGTGGGATTGCAGACTGGTACGACCACTATGGAAAACAGTATGGAATTTTCCAAGAAAACTAAAAATGGATCTTCCTTTTG
Source organism: Anoura caudifer (assembly GCA_004027475.1). NCBI lineage: Eukaryota > Metazoa > Chordata > Mammalia > Chiroptera > Phyllostomidae > Anoura > Anoura caudifer. The sequence goes on along the minus strand of PVKU01010808.1, from coordinate 118 downwards.
ATCCAGCAATTCCACTGGTAGGATTATATCCTAAGAACCCTGAAATACCAATCCAAAAGAATCTATGCACCCCAATGTTCATAGCAACACAATTTACAATAGCCAAGTGTTGGAAGCA
>PVKU01010807.1:18298-48847 GCA_004027475.1 Anoura caudifer | reverse complement strand
TTGGGGAATCTGTACCAAGAGGGGAAAGACTAACAAAAAGGTGGGATTCATGTTGGGTGGAGGGAATGCACTTAAGGAAAACTGGGGATGAAAGGAAATCTTGTCTAGTATATTTTACATTTTTGTATCTTTTAAGCACAGCAGCTGATTATTTGAAAATTGTCCTGTATTTTAAAACATGCTTATACAATGCTAGCTTACTACATTTTAAGAAGTGTTATTTTTCTTCTCAGTTGTTGACCTGGCACAAGATTAGGAGAATCTGAGAGATGCAAGTATGACAATGGAACAGTAGAGGAGTCCAGCAATTTCCCTATCATTGCCGAGCTCTGTGTTTCGGAGGACTGGCTATGTACTGATAACAGAGGTTTGACTCTAGGGAAGCAAAGAGAGCAAGGAAGAGGGGAATAGATGTGTGGGGATATTGGCAAACAAACGGATAAAGGGATCAAGGGGGAAAAAGTAGAAAGATGTTTGATTGTGTTGCTTCTCTCCCTTATCTCTCCTTCTCACAAAAAGAGGGTGTGAAATAGCAGACAGATTGCAAGAGGGAAAAGAGAGTTGAATTAGAGATGGGAGGGCACTTGGAGGTAGTAAGGGAGAAGGAAAATGAGTCAGAGAAATCACAAAAATGAGGGGAAAGGAGACAGGATAAGAACTATTTAAATGCAGGGAGTAGACACAGGCACAGAGAGGGGAGTGCACCTGCTGGTCACACAGAGAGCCTTCACTTGCTCCCAGCAGTGCACCTGCCAAATAGCTAGTGTCCCTTCCTGAAGACATTTTCCTGACTTTTGTATTAACTTTAATGAGATTCCCTTTATGGTCCCTGTATTGCTGGTTGCAGTTTCACTGACACTGTGTGATGAAATAGCAAATGTGGAGGCACAGTTCTGTTATGCCTGCCCCCTTGCAATGTTCAGCAGACTTCTGAGTCAGTGCTTCTTGCATTTGATATTTGCCATCTCCCCTTGTCTACAGGTAGGCAAGTTGAAAGGAAAAAAATGTTTGTAAGCGCTGTCACATTTATAGCTCATGCATACAAATATTCAAAGCTGTTGAAAAAATTATAAAATTATGATCCAATGTTTTTTCTAAATAAGGTAGTTGACTCCTTCATTGCTGGTCTGGATGTTGGGCCTAACTCAGCACCATACTCAATGTGCCTATAGATGGGCTCCTACTAGAAAAATCTTTTCTTTTTATCCAGCTTAGCTCAGGAAGCCTTTCCAATATTCCAGGCCTTGGTGATGTGCTTTCTTAGCATGCACCAGTGCCTTTCTCTGCACCGTGGCTTCCTGTGGTGACCTTTCCTTGCTAGAGCAACCATTCCATGTTGTAATTTCTGTCCTTCCACCAGAGTTGGTGCTCTTTGCACCATGTTGGTTATTGTGGAATACCTACATCGATGTTCACTAACTGGTTATGGCATGAATGAATAGCTGATGATGCTAGTCTTCTGAGTGCAAAACAAAATTCTTCTGGAGGCGTCTATACTTTTAGATACCAAGTTTACTATCATCCTACCTGTTCTGGAAAAGAAAAGCTGATTTAACCAGCATTAAGGGGCTTTGGGGGAGTTCAGTAGATCCCCAGATTCTGCACCTATAATAAAGGGGTTGTGATTTTGTAAACTCCTCGCTGCCGGAGGGCAGCCATAAAGCTTCAGGCCACCTATTACTTGTGATTCTAGTGATTGTGGGCCAGGTGCATAAAGCCCTTCAGAACTGTGTTTCTCAGATTTTAATGTGCATAGGAATCATCTGAAGGTCTTGTTGAACTGTAGATTATTTTCCAGTTGGTCTCAGGCGTGTTCTCAGTTTTGGCACTTTGGGCTCTCTGGTGACGCTGATGGTGCTGGTGTGTGTGCCTGACTTCAAAGTACTTTCTACAAAATAAAATTGGGATTGATTTATTCTATGAAAATATCTACTTGTACTTTTATGGTTTGCAAAACAACAGATTTTTGAGAGAGAACTTAGAAGTATCTAAATCTTACTTCAATTTGGAAATTTGCAAGAATCTTTCTCTCACTTGAAAAAAGTAGTCCTATACTGGCCAGCTCATCAAACTGCTTTTGAATGCATCTTGAGGTTATACTGCCCTTAAATTAGCATAGAGTTTTATTTATTTAGGGTTTCTCAGATTTGGGAGGCCCTGGCCCTTGCACTAACCTTGGTGTAGCTACTTCAGCAGCAAGGACTACTTTTAAAGCAGAAATATTCTTTGGAAGACTGACAGCTCCAGGAATGGGTTCATTCCGAGACCGTCACATTTATTGATTGTTACCAGGCTGGCACTGTGCAGAGACTTTCTCCAAAGTCAGTGAGTTGGAATGGCTGGAAATAGGAAAGGGCAGTGTTCAGCTCAAACTTGGCAAACGAAACCTTGCTTGTGCTTATGTATGTTCAAACAACTCCCTGAATTTGATGTTTGAAGGTTTTCCTAACAAGATGGCCTTTATTTTATAGGCCCTCTGCACCCCAGGAAGTGAGTAAAACACACACAAGGCAATGATGTCAATGTTATAATTAAGCTGAATCACTTCTCATACAGTGACAAACATCTTGTCATTAGTCCTGCTTGTCACTTGCTATACACAGCATCCTTTTTACCTGAGCCTGGTGAGTTCTCTCTCCTCTAGGTGTTACAAATATGATACAAGGCTGGATGCAAAGGGCCTGTAAAATAAAGGCCATCTTGTTAGGAAAACCTTCAAACCTCAAATTCAGAGAGTTGTTTGAACATACATAAGCACAAGCAAGGTTTCGTTTGCGAAATTTGAGCTGAACACTGTCCAACTCACTGACTTTGGAGAAAGTAGTAGGTGATCTTAGGGGTGCAGAGGGCTTTTAATAGGTGATCTCAGTGAACTAGTGAGCAGTTGGGGAATGTGGACAAAGTACCTAAAACAGGCCTCTGAAAACAACTGGTAAGGACACAGGATGGTGGTCACCTGAAATCTCTTAGCATCTTCTACACAGTTCACATAGAATTATTACTAGTGTTCATCTTTATTATTGTATCAGAAACCTTTTATCTTTTCAACATTTATGTAAATATATGAATATTGAAAACTCTTCTAATTAAAATCTTATCTCTGTCTTCTTATCTGAATTGCTGTTCTAAATATTCCTTGCATTTTTAAAAAAATAAATGCATGTTTCACAATTTTGATTTGCCCAAGTTTTGGTCACCAAGATTAATTTTTCATTAACCTTTATCGCTTCTGTTTCTTTCTAATCATTTTTAGAGGATTAAACAGTCCCCATTGGCCAGCCTCTATATAGTACATAAATGATTATTTTCTCTGATGGAGCTGACGCAGAAGGTGGTAATCTGTGGCCCAGTGACTGAACCTAGCCCTATTAACTGAGTCAGGTAGACCTGTAGATAGGCCCACCTGAGGAATGCTATTGACCATGGCAATTTTCTGATTCGTATTACTTCTTTTGTCACCCACTCTGGTGGCTATAACAATGTAGCACAAACTGGGTGGCTTAAACAACAGACACTATGATTCTGGGGCCTTCATCAAGGTGTTAGCCAGGTAGTTTTCTCCTGAGAGTGGTGCGAGGTGAGGGAGATTGTGTTTCATGCCATTCTCCTCCCTTCTGGTAACCTCAGGTGTTCCTGGCCTTAAATGATCATCTTTTCCCTGTGTCTTTACATCGTTTTCCTTGTATGTATGTCTTCTCTGTGTTAAAATTTGCCCTTTTTATAAGGATACCTGTCATATTGGATTAGAGTCCGTTTTAGTGACTTAATCATAACTCGGCCATCTGCAGACTCAACTTCTAAATAAAGTCACATTTACCTGTGTGAAAAATAAGGACTTCAACATCTTTTTGGAGTATACAGTTCAACCCCTAACACTGTCTAAGTGGAAGAGACTTAGTTCCTTTTGGTATACCTTAAGGAAAGTAACACAGTACCTGCTGTTTACTATTGGTTGGCAAAGTCTGTAATGGCCATTGTAAAATTTGATTTAAAAAGCTAAGTAGATGTGAGCTTAGTTATTATGATGACCCTTGTCCTCAGCGAACTCTTACTTTCAGGATAGTCCAAGTGAAACAACATCATAAATGTCATAAGATTTTTTTTCTTTAAAAGCAATAATGAATAACATTTTTATAAAATACAGCCCTCTGTGAGAAGTAGGCATGCCTTCCTGTCACCATTGCAAGGCAAACTGTCAGTTTACATGCCGTGTCTATCAGTACATCAAGATATCTTTCCTGCTAATTCAATACCATTAAATCATACTTAGGCAGACTATTCTTTCTTTCCAGCTGCATTGCTTTGCACTTATTAAATTTAACATTTTGTTCCCTAGAACTAATCTATAAATGCTGTCCTGAAACGGATCTATACTAGTCATGTCTTCTCTATGTTTCTTTAGCTCAAAATTATTAGAAGTTATATTTCTTGAGGATTTAGATTTGAGTGTTGGTAAAATATGAGGATACCGGTCTCAAGGTAGTACTTAAATGATCCATTCTTTAGAGGTGCTTATTTAGAAAACCCTTATTTTCTGTAAGGGGAGAGCTTTCTAAACATGTGTACTCTGACTTCCAAGAAAGAATTACCTTTTTATACCAAAAGGAAGCCTTCTCCTGGGAGAGGCTAAAGGGCAATGGCAGATTTCCTTCTGAAGTAAAATAAGGATTTTTAGAGCCCTGTGGATGCATTTCAGCCTCTGGGTTGGTGTAGGCTCAGGCCCTGGCCTCCCCAATGCTGAACATCAAGTGGGCTGGAATATTTGACATACAGGCATCCCAACCCCCCAAAAGCTTTCTTATTCCTGAGGGTGGGACTATAGGCTCTCTCATTGCCAATTGATAGCACTGGCCCAGACAGCACTGGGTTTATTATATGATGACAAGTATCCCTGGTTGGCATAGCTCAGTAGATTGAGTGCTGGCCTGCAAACCAAGAGGTCACCGGTTCAATTCCCAGTCAGGGCACATGCCTGGGTTGCGGGCCAGGTCCCCACTTGGAGGTGTGTGAGAGGCAACTGGTCAGTGTATCTCTCATATATCATTGTTTATCTCTCTGTCTTTCTCCCTCCCTTCCCGTCTCTCTAAAAATAAATAAATGAAATCTTAAAAAGTAAACCTACATAATGACAGGTAATAGAAAATGAATATGAAAATAAAAATTCATTTTAGCATTTTCTTACCAACATTATTCCTATGACTATTGGTAAGTCAAATGACACACATTTATGGAATGTGTAATGCATGAAGGCATGATTGTGTCAAATGCCGTATGTGGATGTATAACTTCATCCTGGTGCTTCCACTGCTTATTTTTCTTTTTTGTTCAAGAGCTTACTACCTTCTATTAGAGGTTTTCTATAACTTACCATGTGAATCTCCTTGGTTGGTTTGTGAGACTGTCCAGGGCTTTATTAAAATTAAAACAATTAATTTGTGTTCATCATACAGTGACCAGATCACAGCAATTGTGAATAGCCTTTTGAAAATTACATGTAGAGTTCAGTGAGCAATTATATTCTGGTCATTAAATGGTCCTTAAATATCTTGCTAAGTATTCTGAAGTGGGCACTAAAACAATTGTAACAGTCTAATAGATCTTATCTAAAAAAAGTAGGTTATTTTATACATGCCTAATACTTCTCTACTACTAAGGAGAAGATAAATCAGAAATAAAGCCTCTAGCATCTTGAAAACTAGTTCATTGTTGATCACACTTTCTCCATTTTCATTTTCAATTCTCCAATGTCACTAATCTTAGATTGCTGAAAATTCAGATATAAGAGTTTTATGGAATTGATAAAAATGTATTCGTTGTTAAACTCTGATTTTAGAAGAAAGGGGAAATGATTTTTAGGTCCTTTTAGGTAGTAATTAACATGGTAGTTTTTTAGACTTCTGAAATTAGACTGTATTTATGATACATGGAAAATACTTTAATTAGAGAAACTATTCTTTGAACCAAGATTCTATCAGACTTTCTCAGAAACACATGGGTAAGTTAAAATATGAATCTTATTGTTTGTTCTGTCTGGATTCTTGTTCTTCCTCTATCTCTTGATGGTTTCTTCCTTGTTTCTTTTAAATCCATGAGTTAATTAATCTTCAGTGCTTTTAAGCTGATTGATAAAGAAATAATGAAGAAGAGCAGTGGGCTTCTGGCAGAGAGTTGAGAACCTTGGCATTCTCCTCCATCTCTTGCTTCCCTTACATTTAGTTATTACTGAACTCTGTCAGGTTTCTATAATTCTTTCATATTTAGCTTTCCTTTTTGTGTTCATCTATGACCAAACTTTTTCTTTTGTTTATTCTACTATACAGTTCGTTCATTTGATTATTCATTCATTCATGCATTCATTCACTCATGTATTGTCCTCACCTGTGCCAAAACTGGTCTGGGGATAATGTCAAGGAAGTTGTAATTTAGGTGGGAGATAAGTCATTTGAAAATTATTGCTATGATAAAGTTGTATACTAAGTATACCTTACACATAAGGAAAAGAATAACTAAGTTGGCTTGGGGAGTCAGGAAATGCATTATAGAGAAGATAGCTTTGAGTGGAGATTGGAAGACAGCATTGACAGGTTGACCACTGTGGAGGATAGAGAACATTTCAAAGGAGGTGGAGCAGGGAGGCTTAGTAGGTGTGAATGACGGAGCTGGCTGGGTTGGTGTATACCTTGCTGTTTAGGTGATACTGGAGCCTGAAGCAGAAGGAGGATGTTGGACTGGATGAGGCTCTGTGGGGGAGGGGAGAATCAAATGTTAGAGGTCCCATTAACATACTGCTGAGCCTTCCTTTCTATCTCATGCCTACAAATTGCAGTTGCCTTCATTTCATCCTACATGTGGCAACCAGCCTGACTGTGTTCAAGACTGCTTGTTTTCTGCCAAGCTCCTCCCAAGTCTTACCTCTCCTAAAAGGAAGTCAGGGCTTCCTAACCTAGCACTTGGAGGTCTCAGCCTTTTCTTTTCTTTGTTTGCCCTGTAAATCAATTAAGCTCCAATTGGCTGCTTTACTTCTCACACACAGTTCCTTTTTGCCCCAGCTTCCACTTTTACAATCTTCCCATTCTTCAAGATCTCACTCAAATTCCTATCTTTTATGAAACTTTTCTCTACTTCTAAGTAATTTTACCCCATCTGAACTCCAGGATAACTTTCTATGGATTCTTTGCATGACAATTTTAACATGCTTCTTTATATCACAAGTTATTTTGTAATGCTCTTGGAAGGACTGCCTCATGTTGAAGGGAAGTACTATCTACCTATTATGTCTCCTGTTTCTGCTGAAAGTGAAGCTTCTTGCATACAACAGACACTGATTTAATGGTTGTTAAAACAATGGAGGGGGACTGAGCTCCTTTAATTTGTAAGGCTGTTGCAGAGGTGAAAGGAACAAAGGGATTGATTAATCATCACATGGAAAAGGTACTGGTTAATGGAACATCCAGTCAAAACTCTTGTAAGACAGAATGACTGTCAGCAAAGGTAGAAGGTTTACATTAAACAAAAAGCAGGGCTGTGAACAGAGAAGAAGTCCAATGTGAAAACTAGTTACACTGACCTAAGGCTTAGACATGGAAAGAAGAAACTTGGAAAGCCATTAAGCCATATGTCTTGACAGTGAGCGGCAAATGATATACCAGGTAAAAGCACCTGTATTGCATTATGATGTTCTGCATCTTTATCTGAGATGACCTCTGGAAAACTTGATTCAATTTAAGCTCCTTAGTTGCAGATCTGGGGACAATCACAAATCCAGAACTATATTTATGAAAGCCCATTGCCACTGAGCTCAAAAGACCATAATCCTATTACTTGTGATTTTGAAAAAGGGTAAACATGAATAACTGAAAGGAGATATTGATTAAGTCATATGAACAGGAATAATGGAATTAAAGTAATTGAGGCAATATTGGGCCTAATGGACCTTGTTCTCTTAATGCTTTTATTCTGCTATTTGTATTAAGTTGGCCCTAAAGTCAATTGGACAATGTGTATAGAAAAAGAAGGACATAATGGAAGAATCAGTATTGCTGTCTATAAAAAATCAATCTGTTTTTCTTACAGAAGAACATCAGTCAATCTGGGAAATCAATTAACTAGAATTTTTTATATTTATCTTATGAGATAATGATATGAGTGATGAGCAAAGACTGTATACTGTGCATACCGTAGATACTCAGTAAATGTTTCTTCAATTAAAAAAAAAAGTAAGGACACCATGGATGTAATTTAAAAACAACTTCAGTTTGTCAGTGCTAATTCAGTCCATTCCTTTTACTCGACTGTCTTACAGAACCTTAAATGTAGATTATACAATTTCATTAATCCCTGAAATGAATTCTCTGACATTTCCACTGCCAGGAAATCCAGACCAGCTTCATGTGACCTTGGGTCTTTGCCTTATTTAAGGTCTGAACTTTTATTTTTTTTTTTTTCACTAAACTTGCTACCTTATACTGGCAGATTACATTTATGAAGCATCATTTTGATGAAGTTACTTTCTATTCAGAAAACTTTAGTATATCCTCTTTGTCTATAAAGTTATAGGCTCTTTGTTTTTTAGAGGACATTCCTATCTAGATGGCTTTGAAGAGCTTCTGAATTCCGATGCCTCCCACTACCCATCCACACTGAACTCCCACCTGGCTCCTACCCAGACATGCTGGGGGGAAGACTGATTTGTCTCTTTAATGGTATCATCCCATGTTTTTAACATACTCAATATTCTCCTTGGAATCCTTTCTCTCATATTTATATCCATCCAGTTAAGAGTCAGTTCTGCCTAAGGCAATAGTTATATTCCTTAAAACCTTGCATTATAAAATCCGTATCATGAAGATAATTATTTCAGTGGTATAAATGGTGTTAGGGACCAGAGAGTGCAGGTGCACAATAGCAAAGTTGTTTTTACCTGCAGTTATTTCAATAATAATGGTGTTTTCAATCTCTATAAGAGTATAACATAAAAACCTTAACATCATTGAAAAAAATACATTTTACTATATCTCTTTTTACGAGTTTGTAGTTAACCAAAGTGGTATTTTTAAAAATTATTTCAAGATCTTCCCTGGCTGTTATGGCTCACTGGATTGAGCATCAACCTGCAAAGGGTTGCCGGTTTGATTCCCAGTCAAGGCACATGCCTGGGTTGCAGGCCAGGCCACCAGTAGGGAGCATGAGAGGCAACCACACATTGATTTTTTCCCCCTCTCTTTCTCCCCCCCTTCCCCTCTCTCTAAAAGTAAATAAATAAAATCTTTAAAAATTATTTCAAGATCTTAATGACCTACTAGGTGAAAAACAGAGTAAAGACTTAAAGCATCTGCATTGTAAGCAGGAGAGCTTTATTTTTCTTATGCCAGCAGTTGTAGTCTGCATAAAATAATTTTTATTCCTCAATCATATCTCAACTTTATATCTAATACACATTAGGTAAACTCTGTGGAAGAAATGCCTGTAATGTTTATTTTTGAAAACTGGGTTTTAGCCCTTCTTTCTCCCTTGAGTTTACCTCTTACTATTTTATTCTTTTGCCTGGTGGTTTTTCCTTCTGACTATTCCTTTTTTTTAGGTTCATTATCAATTTGAGAATTCATAGAGGCTGTTCTGTAATAAGGACATACTTTTACTTCTCATAATGGCCAGCACATTGCTAGGACAATGAAATATATTAGTCTATAAGGGCATTCAATTATTAGATTCAGCTTCACCTAAATCTGCCAATTGTTATCTTCCTCACATCCTGTTCCTCCTGAACATTGGACCTTGTTTTACTCATGAAAAAGGTTTGAGTAATTCTCATTTCAATGTCAATTTGAGAGGCTGATGAGTGACAGATAGGTTTCAGGTTAAGATGAATACATGTTTTAGTTCCTGGCCATTTCTGAAAATCCATTAAACATACCTAGAAGAACAAAGAAATAAGGCAATAACTACAGCACTTTGGAGTCTGGATATAAATGGATAAGAGGTAGCTTACTGATCTGCCCTGCAAAAGTAGAATTTTAATCTGGTCAAGTAGAAAGGAAGAAATAGCCTGATTTACACTGATGAACTCTGCAAAGGTCAGGAATTTTTAGCAACAAGAACCCCTTGGAAATGAGGGTAGAGATAGGGTTAAAATTAGGAGCATTGGGCCCTGGCTGATGTAGTTCAGTGACTGGACTGTTGTTCCATAAACCAAAAGGTCACAGGTTTGATTCTGGGTCAGGGCACATGCCTAGGTTGTGTGTGGGGTTTGGTCCCCATTTGGGGCATATGGGAGAGGCAACCAACTGATGTTTCTCTCTCACACCTGTGTTTCTCTCCTTCCTTTTCCCTCCTTCTAAAATTAATGAGCTGTCCTTGGGTGAAAATAAAAAAAACTTAGGAGTATTGGCTGAAAGTTCAGATCTGCTTTCCAAATGTATACAAGCAGGTAACTGCTTCTGTTCCACTCACACAGAAGAATAGAGATTATTTTTTCTGAATAGATGATAAAATAGAAGGTTGCTAGATTACAAGGAAAAGTTAAAAATGGCATTATATAGTCTTGAAACTGGGGAGGTTGTATTAATATACCAAAACCTTAGAACCACAACTACTTTCTTTTCCTAGCTCATAGCCTGAGGGCAGCCAGAATGATACCCTACCTGTAGTAGACTACAGGAGACTTCCTTGAGGTTCTAACCTAAGAAATAAAACTCAAGGATACTGATATCAGATGTTCCCTCAAAGAAGAAGTCTAACCAGAACAATCTCCATCATCCTTCCTGATGACTTTCCAGCTCCCAATTTTTAATATCAGCAGACAGCCAAAGATCATTAAATGTTTAAGGAAAGTCCCCATCATGAAGGACAGTAACTAAAAACATGTGCATAGAAAAAAAAAAAAAAAACTTGGAGGAGACAGAATTTTGCAGGAAGAATTCTTAAAATAAAACAGTATACTGAGAGATAAGGAGTGCTATTGCAACCATGAAACAGGACAGAAATTATAAGGTTAGGAGATAAAGTTAAGGAAATTTCCAAGAATATGGAGTAAAAAGAGAAAGAATAGAAAATAATATAGAAAAAATAAGAAACTTACAGGATTGGCCCCAATAAAAAATATGACACTATATTGAGAGAATATAGCAAATGGAGAACAGAAAGCCATCAAAGGAATTATTTAACAAAATTTCCCACATCCAAAGATAGGGGTTTCCAAATTAAAAGATGATACTAATACATCATCATGAAACTTTACATCACTATAAGGTGCCCCAATAAATGACAGGGTAAATCAACATGAAGAAAGACCCAGGATCCCAGTGACAGGATCTATACAAGAGTCAGCTGTGTAGTAGGACTAGTGATCAATAGATTGGAGTAAGGAGAGAGGTTCAGGAGAGGCTTTTTCATGATGATGAAATTGATAAAACACTCAATATGTTTGTGCTGAGAGGAGGTTTATAAATCTGGGGAGGCCTTGAAGATAGCCTTATGATAAGTATATAGGTGATAACCCAAATTAAATGTAACAATGATTAACTCAAAGGAAGACAAAAAGTAATACAGAAAAGGAAATTTAGTCATAGATTATCATATGACTCACTAATGGTGTCTCTGTGGAGCTATAATGACATAGAAATGAATATTTAACATAACTAAAATTGTGGTAGAACTCTGGGAGGATGAGAACATGGGGCATGCGTATGTGTGTGTGTGCATGCATGCATGTGTATATATGTGTATATATCTATATATGTATGTATATACATATATACATACATATATATATACATATACATATATACAGCAGCCACCCATGGATGCTAGTGAAAGATCACAGTAGCTTTAAGTGGAAAGAAGTATCTGAAATCCATAAAAAGAAGTTAGGAAGTTGCTACCTGTGACTTTGCCCACCAGTTCTCCCTAATGCCCTACCTTTAGCCAGCTGTACTGTACTTCTGGAGTACAAGCTCCCCAGCAGATTCATGGCTGCTTCACCAAGAAAGCAGTGGTGCCTTGTCAGTAGCCTGTTAAATCAGATGTTTGCGGACATGTTTATGGATATGTTTAATGTCTTTCAGTAGAACAGTGAGTACTGTGTCTCTGGACTCTGGGGAAGACAATGAGCAGTTGTGAACTGCTCAGGCCTGCGCTAGATTCCCTGAGGCTGAAGGGTGTCAATACCTCGTAGCAAACCTGGAACCAGGTTTCATAGCACAGTATTGATTTTCAGACATGGAACCAGACTCAGAAATAATTAAGAGTAGAAAAACAAACATGTCCTAAATGAAAGAACAGGGCAAAACTTCAGAAAAAGAACTAAGCAATTGAACACAAGCAGTCTACTAGGTAAAGAGTTCAAAACACTGGTTATAAGGTTGCTCAATGAATTTAGAGGAAAGGTAGATGAACATAGCATGAACTTCAACAAAGGAATAGGAAACATGAGAAGGAATCAGTCAGAAATAAAGAATACATTAATTGAAATGAAGAATGCATTACAAGGAATCAACAGTGGAATAATGAAGTAGAGGATCAAATCAGAGAATGGGAAGATAAAGTTGCAGAAAACACCCAGTGAGAACACCAAAAGAAATGAGGATGGTGTAAGAAGCCTCTGGGACAACTTCGAGCATATCAACATTTGAATCATGGGTATGCCTGAAAGAGAAGAGAGAGCAAGAAATTAAAAATGTATTTGAAAAAAAATAATAACAGAACTTCACTAACCTGGTGAAGGAAATAGACATATAAGCCCGAGAAGCATAGAGAGTCCTAACAAGTTGAGCCCAAAGAGGCCATACCAAGACACTTCATAATTAAAATGCGAAAGTTTAAAAGTAAAGAATCTTAAAAGTAGTAAGAGGAAAGCAGTTATCTACAAGGAAGCTCCCATCAGACAGAAATTTCAGGCCAGAAGGGACTGACAAGAAATATTCAAAGTGATGAAAAGCAAGGGCCTGTATCCAAGATTACTCTACCCAGCAAAGCTATCATTTAAAATCGAAGGATATATAAATAGCTTCCCAGAGAAGAAACAGCTGATGTAGTTCATCACCACCAAACCACTATTATATGAAACTTTAAAGGATTTTCTTTGAAAAGAAGAAGAAAAAATATGAACAGCAAAATGGCAATAAATACATATTTATCAACAATTGAATCTAAGCAGCAAAATGAACAAGCAGAACAGAAACAGACACACAGATACAGAGGACATCTTACAGTTTCCAGATGGGAGGGGAGTTGGAGAGATGGGTGACCGAGGTGAGAGGATTAAGAAACACAAATTTGTTGTTATAGAATAGTCATAGGAGTGTAACTTGGAGAGCATAGGGAATGTAGTCAGTATTCTAATGGCTATGTATGGTTCCAGCAGGATGCAAGATTTATTGGGATTATCACTTAGTTATATAATGTCTTTTCACTGGGGTATACACCTGAAACTAATATAATAATGTATGTCAACTCTAATTGAAAAAATATAAATAAATAAAAATAAAGAAAGAGTTGAAAGCAGCTGACCTCTGGGCCTAGTACTATTTAACAGTTGGAACTGTGTTATGAATCAATTGGTATAAATACAAACTAATTTCTTTTTTAAAAGAAGTCTCTAGGGTGGTCATATTAGACTTTCCAGGTCTTTTGACTTATCCAGGTGTTGGAGAGAGCTGCTTTGAACTCTGTTTTTATGAGTCAAGGCTATTTATATATTATCTACATATTGTATTTTACCATTTTGTCTCAAGCATTAAGATAAAGAAAAGGATCATACATCTGAAGATAGCAAACTATTTTTTTAATGAAAGTAAAAGTTGAAATAAATGGGGAACATAGCTTGTGTTTTGAATGTTTAATGGATTATTTTCCTGCTGTCCCTTTAACATGCTCCTAGGGAAGTTAGTAATAATGTTTTAGGAGAAGAGTTAGGAAATGGATAGTTAGTTACTCTTTCACTAAATTAGCTGGAAAAGAAGAAAGGCCCTTGAGGACGTTAATGCAGAACACTCTCCTTCTACAGAGGGGGCAGAGAGGGTGGCCCATTTGGTGCCCTTCATATTCAAGGCTGAAATTGGAAACAGTGGTGTTTTAATTTGCCACTCAGTTAATGGACCTGCCGATTTGTTCTCATTTTTCAGGCCTTAAATATGTCCTTAAAACCCTCTCACGGGTTTTATACTTTTAGTCTGAGGTCTCATCTCTGTGCTCCATTTTCCTTTTGTTCTCATTGTATCTTTCTGTTTCATCTTCTGAGAGGTTCAGAATAATGCGTGGTATGCACTGAATAATTTGGGTGAAAATTGTGACATGTCTTGATGATGTTAAGCCACCCAAATCCTAGAAAATTTTCCCAGCTTGTACTAGCAGTAGATTGATGCAGGTGAACTTTATAGTGTTATTTTTTTTTAAATTCACATATTTGTGCCAGTGATGATGCATTCTTTTTGCCCATATTACTGATTACAATTTCAAATATTTGCAAAAACTGCTCAAATGACTTCTTACTGTTCTGTAAGGAACGCAATATTACTTTACCCATTTAATGACTATTTAATATATTTTTTAAAATTTCCAAAAATATGTCCATAATTATATGTAACATATGCATACATCGTAGTGGGAAATGTATTGTGCTATACATGCCTAACACTGGTGTGGAGAGGCTTACAAGTCTAAGAGAATTTGCCACGAGGAAAGGTTAAATTGGGGGGAAGTTTCTCATTTGAGATGCCAGTATGAGAATGGTGAAAATAGGCTGCTTTCAGATGAAATCAAGATAGTGATTACTCAGTAGGTTTCCAACGTTTTGCCCCAGGATTCCTGGCTGTGAGCTGGAGGTGAACCCAGCTTTATGATTTGAATCAGGAATAGTGGAAAATCATGTGAATTAGTTATCTGGGATCAAGGAAACCCATCAGTTGTTGAATTTTTCCAGAGAAAAATAAACAGGTATCATTTTCTAGTGTTAAGGGATATTTATTCTGAGTGGAGATTTGAAGGAGAGCAGGAACCTGTTTGGGGGAGGAAACGGGAAAGAGGGGTTTGTTAAACAATCTGGAGAGCTGAGAGGGGTAGGCAAGGGAGCAGCACACAGCTGGGAAGGAGAGTCAGGAGAGAGAAGGGAGTCAGCTGGTGGACATTTAGAGCTGGGGTAGATATTTAAGAAGAAATATTTGAAACATTCGGAACATTTGACAACAAATGGCATCAAAATGACATTTAGAGATGATTCTTGCTGTAACTTATAAAATAACTCAGAGGAGGAGGAAGGCTGGCACATGGTAAAAACTGCAGCTGAGGAAGAAAGAGGGAGAAGGGGATTGGACTTGGTGACAGGATTGACAGAAAAGAGAGAAAATAAATTGATGTTATAGATGTCTTTCAGTCAAGTCTGGATTGCTGCCTTGGGGAACTCCTCCCCTGCCTAACAATTCCCCCCAAATAGAGAGAGAGAGAGCGCACGCGTGCGCGCGAGTGAGCGAGCAGGGAATCCAAAATATTGTACAGCAAATGACCAAATGCCTTCTGGAACAGGTCAGTTCTCTTCTCAATTTGCAAGTCATAGAATAGTGACAGTTTGCAAAAAAGAAATAGAAATAGTTTGCAAAAATAGAAATTTAAGTTGATCATTTCTTGGTTGCATGTGCTATGGCCATTCCTTCCATTCTTGCAGCTCCCGTGAGATCCTAGAATGACAATAAATAAAGGAGTGTGACCAGAGTTAGTGGTCAGGAAAGGAGACATGGAGATCATCTGCGCACACATGGTAGTTCGATTGTGTGTGTGGCTCAGCATTTCACGTCACAGAGAGAAGGGAAGAGGCTTGAAAGCAGATAGTGTGAGTTGCTTCGTGAGAAGGCCAAGGGAGTAAAGAGCCTGAGAAGGGGCTGTCAGAGTGTCATTAAACCTGTGAAATTGTTTGATCTGCACTTGAAATGGATATTGGTTTCGTTAGAGCTGACAATACTATTTGCAATTTTAGGCCATAAATGAAGGGACAGATTCTTCCCCCCAAACAGAATTCACCATCTAGATACAGCATAGTGAGCCCCCAAATTGGCATGGCTGAGTAGATGTTCAACCACCAGAAAGATTTTTATGATGCTTTCCTCTTTTACAAATGTAATTCACTCTTATTTTTCTTAGAGTACATTGCAAAAATTCTTTAAATGGGCATCAGAAGGGAAATTTTAAGGAAAACCATGCCATCCACAATGGTGGAGCTATTTAATCAAACAAAAAATGGGTGAAGGGGGTCAAAAGATTCAAACTTCCAGTTATAAAGTAATTAAGTCCTGGGAATATAACGTACAGCATGGTGACTATAGTTAACAATCCTATCTTATGTAATATCTTTGAAGGGTACTAAGGGAGTAGACTTTTAAAATTCTTATCACAAGAAAAAAAAATATTTTGTAACTACCACATTTTTAGGACTATAAGATGCACCTAGGTTTTAGAGGAAGAAAATAGGAAAAAAATTTTTGAAGCAAAAAATGTGGCAAAATATTTATTTAATAACCTGTGACCCTGCTCCACCACTGCCCTGCCCTTCCCCCCACAGTGAGCCAGGTAAGCTACATTCGGACTATAAGATGCACCCCCTTTTCCTCCCATCTTTGGGGGCAGTGCATCTTATAGTCCAAAAAATACAGTATGTGTGGTGATAGATGCTTGCCAGACTTATTATGGTGGTTGTTTCACAACATATACATATACTGAATCATTCTGTTGTACACCTGAAATTAGTATAGTGTTATGTGTCAATTATATCTCAATAAAATTCTTTTTTTGACATTTTTAAAATTGTTGTTCAAGTACAGTTTTCTGCCTTTTACACCCATCCCAGCTCACCCCCAGCCCTCCCCACCTCCCTCCAGATTCCACCCCCAATAAAATTCTTTAATAAAAGAATACATTAATTTTTACATTATAATAAAAATCAACAGCATGCACCACACACCAGGATACTGTGTACTTGGTTTGTTCTAAACTGCAAATCCTGTTGAATTTTTGTATTAGTTAGGGTCTTCCAGAGAAACAGAATCAATATGCACATATATGGGTATGTATATATATATATGCATGTATCTGTGTATGTGTGTATACTCATATGTATTAAGAGATTTATTTTAAGGAATTGGCTCATATAATTGTGGGAGCTGGCAAGATAAACTCATTAGCTTCAGCAGGCTATAAACTTGGGCAGGATTTCTCTTACATGCTTAGGGTAGAATTGCTTCTCCTGCAAACTCAGTTCTTTTCTTACAGCCTTCAACTGATTAGATGAAGCCCACTCAGATTATCCAGGCTAATCTTCTTTACTTAAAGATTTCTAATATTAAATCACATCTGCAAAATGCCTTTCTAGCAGTATCGAGACTAGTGTTGGACCAAGTAGCTGGGCACAATAGCCCACCAAGTTGACAAAAGTTTATCATCACAAATCTCTCATTTTTCCTGTAGTAAAAGAGCAGAGTTGGCTGTCTTTTATCCTGTTTCCTCAATGTTTAAGTCTTTACAATGGAGAAATATTCTGGTAGTGATTCAGTGGTGGCAGTTTTAGTGGTACAATTTTTTTCTGTCAGGTTTTTAAATAAAAAAATACATATTTGTTTGAAGACCTAGCTGACATCACCTTAGTTCTGCCCCAATGATACCAAATGCTATTGTCTGCTCCTCCTAGTGGGAGTTGGCATGGGGAGGCAGATCACTGACTCCTCAGGTTGACTGGGACAATCGCATGGAATGTGGGGAGTTAATATTTTCTGGGAGGAATTTAATGTTACAATTTACTGTCTTTTGCACATATAAATTTGAAGCCTTAATGTTATGCTCTTCTGATTATTTGCATTTACTATGCATGCAAATTCACAATGTATAGTGTATACCAAGAACATAATTTATAAATTGGTACTCTCCCTGGTTGTTAGTATTTGGCTGCTTTAAAAATTAATACTTTGAAGAAATTTACATTATAAAATTTATATGTAGTATCTTTAGTTTCCAGAGAAAATATGTAGTATATTCTCTATTGGAAAGTCAGATCTCTGCTCTGATGCTCTCTGCTTTCCAGGAAGTTATGCATGATGCCAAAGGTTAGAATGTGTTTATTTCTCTTTCCTACGAATAGGCTGGGATTCGGTGTTGCAGATATTTTTCTTCCCTAACAGTGTTGAAAAATCTGTGTTTCTGAAGCATGATTGCAACTGGTACACATGGGGGTGAGCCATTTTAGCATGTAAACACACTTCACATAATAGCGCATTGTACTTTCAGGTGGAAGATCAGTCCTGCCCTGCATAACGGAGAGCAGTAGAATCCCAGAGGGGGACCCTAGCCCCTCTGGCTGCCATTTAGGCTTGTTGTCTTGGCAACTGAAATCCAGCCATCAGTTTTTTTCCTCAGGTAGGGAACTCCAGTTATCCTTAACTCTGCCATGACCTTTACTCCTAACGCCTTTCAAACTGGTGCTGGGTTCTGCCTGGCAACTCCCAGGCAGCTTTAGCTTTGAATTTTCTCTTCCTCACACATCTCCAGGCCACCCCCAGCTTCCGTTCTTTCTGCTTTGGACCACTGAACCCTTGTTACTGTCCTCCTGACTTCTCAGCTTCTTTCCTCTTCTGTCAGTCCTGAAGGAGGTTTCCCAAACCTTCCTTCCCGCTATTGAAGAAAGTCACCTATCAGCTTAGCCCTGTGGGGGTAACGTTCCCTTCAGGGAGCAGACATTTGTCCTCTCCCTCAGTGGCCTGCTCTGGCATACCATTGTAAATTCGTAAATAATTTTTTAACATTTTTCTCTCTGAGCTGCACATCTTTATGATTGTTAGTTACCCTCCTTTTGCACCTTACCAGCACGGTGAACCACTTGACATAGAAGACTGTGTCTCTAAGTTGTCTTTGCCTCTCGTACAGTCAGCCCTTTTTAAGTGATAATGAGCAAAGGCTCCAACTGATGTTTTACTGGAAACACCATCATCATCTTCATAAATATCATCACTAACTTCTATGCCAGCATAGTGCTAGTAGCTGTGTGAAGAGATTATATTCATGTGCCCTGTGGACACACTCAAACCCCAAGCCAGGGACCCTGTGTGTTGTGAAGCCTGGAGAATGACACAGTGGGGATGAGACTCCATCCTGGCGCTGCTCACCAACACACGTGTCCTTGGCACAGCTGCATCTTCTAGGGAAACAGGTAACTCAACTCCCAGCATTCCCCTCCCCCAGCAAAGGCACCTTAGCCAGCCATACTGCCAAAACACAGAGCTGAAGGGGTGCCACTTTCTAATTATTTGCTGGCTGAGGGGATGTCATTTAGTAATTTGCAGCTGGGCACCCTGTAAGCTTGAAGAAGCCTTGACTTATTTTATGTGTGTGTGTGTGCATGAAAATCAAGAAGAAACAAAGTGAAGTTTTTTATTAAGAGGGGAAAACATCAAAAGGAAGAACAAATTTACTCCCTCTCCTTTAGAAACCATGAATGGTAGGGAATCTTGCTTTTGCTTTTGAATTATGTGACAGTATTCAATAAATCTGATATAAATGGCAGGTGAAAATATTTTTGCAATAATAATAACATCCAGGCAAAATATTTTACTGTAGCTTCTCTTCCTCTTCCCTCCTCATCCCCTCTCTTCTTCAGCCTCTTTTTCCTCCTCCTCCTCTTAGTTCTTTTGATAATAAGCATAATAGCTGCTAAATGTATAAAATATTTTGGGTGGCTCAGAGATGCATTTTTCTGGGATGGATTGTGTCGTGAGTAACTCTAACTATAAGGTCCTACGTGCTGTGGATAGAGTGCCCTGCTAATTGTCATAGAATGTTTAGGAACGTGGAAGCTTTGGGCTTGATTTACATAGTGTTCAGGAGCAGTGAGTGTAAGAACTTGAGCCTGGCTCACTTTTGGAGTTCAGGATGTACTGACCTCTCCCACAGCTTCAAATTTCCCCAAAGTGTGGATGAAGGGAAGTGACAAGCTCCCAAAGAGAAAACCATGAGGGAAGAAATCTGCCAGAGTGGAGACCAGACCAAGTGACAGGGTCTGGTCTGGGTGTTGAGGGACCAGTGGTAGCTGGTACCTCCCCTGACCTAACTAACTTCCCCTCAGCTCCTGTTACCAACAACAGACTCCTCCTCATACTCACAAGACCCTATCTGCTATGGCATGAACAAGGGTCATGGCCTAAACCAGGGGGCCAACAAACTCTGGCCTTCAGGACAGGTCCAGCCCATGGCCTCTTTTTGTAAGGAACAAAGGCTAAGAATTATCTGCACATTTTTAAAGCATTGTAAAAAAAATAAACAAAGAAGAATGTGCTACAGAGACACACTATTTAGATCTGTGAAGCCTAAAATATCTATTATCTAATCCTTAACAGATAAAGTTTGCTGACCCCTGCAAAGAACTGGTTGGAGAAGCCTGGTGACTCCTGGTGGTCCCTTTTGCAAAGAGGAAGGCTCAAGAGTATGAGTGGTTTCCCTGATGCCTAGACTTTTCAATCAGTGTTCCAGAGGAAGTTATTTGTCCAGAGAATGTTGTCAGGGGTGTTGATTGTGACTTGTAGATGGCAAGTGACAAAGGTGAGCAGAGCAGCAGAACATAGGAGAGGAGGGCTGTTAGGCAGCAGACCTTGGAGCTATTCTTGTGGAGGACCCACTCCCATCACCCCAGGGCACCCTGGTGGGAGTAACTGGGTGGGACGCAGAGAACCAGGACTTAGGCTATCACCTTAAACAGAACATATTTATAGCACCATGAGTGAGGAGGCCAGGGGTTTGGGTTTGCACTTGTGTTCTATTGTGCACAAGGTGTGTCTCATTTTGTAATTGTGAGAACCCTCTGAGACAGACAGAAAGGGTGTTGCTTTTTCCCTCTTTCCATAGAGAAGAAAAGGATTGATGCCTCATCAGAGATATATCCTATTCAAGGTCATATAGTTATTATCTCGTGGAGCTGGAAATCAAACTCAAATATTCTGGCTCTAAAATTTAGAGTCATTCTCAGAGTCAATGAATTATCACTACAAAGTGTTAACTCTACACCCTACTACCCCAGCACAAAAGCTTTCTCACTCAGTATTAAGTCTATTTGTAAGTTCATTATATGGACATATAAAACAACAGAAAAGGTTAGAACTGGAATTGCTGTGTGTAGTTCAGCTTAGTCACTTTCTCACATGGGCAGGTAGATGTTGAAGAAACTCTAACCAGAGTGTGCAGGGTAATATGTAGTACTCTGGGTTGTTTATGTGTATCTGGGAACTCTGGGTTCTATCTTCATAATGAACTTCTGAAAGGAACAATTGTGAGAAATAGTTAATGACACTATGATCATCATAATCAGAATTAGAGACATTTTCACTGTCTTCCATAAATGTTAAAGTAAGACACTGCGATAGATAAATGAAGGGGCTTACTCCGTTTATGTATGCCTTGGATATCTGAACCTATCCTTCTAACAGATAAGGCAGGAGAATTCCATACATTTACTCACTATGTAGATACTTTGGTATTTTTTTGGCATAACTAGGTGTGTAGGGGGGCCAGCTGTGGTCTCACAGGCTCTAGCTTTGGCTTGATCTGAGCCAGAGCAATGGATTTGGTCCTGGAGCCCATGTCATTGGTACATGAGACAACCAGCCATAGGGAAACCCACCACAGTAGCAGCTATCTAGCCATCTCCAGGAGGAATTGAACCATATCCATATTCAGGTAAGGGAACACTGAGTGCTCCCACTGAGAATGACATTGAGGGACTCTGGGGTAATGTCCTCTTTACACCGCTCACTAGATGTATTAAAAGTAAAGCTTTATCAGTAATGCTTGTGAAGAGTGAAGATGGGAAAATGAGCATGGCAGTTCACACGGCACACTTTTCCCTGGAGCAGCAAGTGTCACTTCCTCAAAGTGGGCATTTCAGCTCCTACAGTGAGTGCCCTTAACGGGGCCAGGCCAACCTTGGGTCAGTGGCTCAGGAGCTGACTTGGATCTGTGCCTTTCTAACTCCTTCTGCCTTTTTTATTTCAGCTCCAAAGTTATTTCTTAGATGGCCATCCCCACCCTTCCACCCAACTCTGCCTTATACATTCTCTGTCCCATCATCCTGTTTTATTTTCCTCATAACACTGATCACTCTTCCATGTGATTTTTAAAAATGTATTGACCTGTTTTCTGTCTGTCTCTCTTACCTCTGGAATGTAAGCTCCATGGAAACGGAAGTCCACCATGACTCCATTTTACTGTTGTTTTCTGTTGCACATAGAACAGTATCTGGCCTATTTTTAGGTTCTCATAAATTCACTGAGTGAATCAATAAACAAACAAACACTGAATTAATATGTGCTTTTCTGTTGCTCAGTCCCACAGTGTCATGCCCAGGTATAGTGTTGTGGTCTTTTCCTAGTAGAAGAATCCAAAGGGATCGTACTAATTTTCCATTGTTGCAGAAACAAGTTACTACAAACTTAGCAACTGAAACAATACAGACTTATTATCTTAAAATTCTGGAAGTTAGCATTTCAACACAGGTCTCAGTTTAATAAAATCTGGTTTAGCAGGGCTCCAGAGGAAACCATTTTCTTGCCTTTTGAAGCTTCTAGAGGCCATGCACAATGGCCCCTTTTCATCTTGGTGGATTGAGGTTATGAATGCTGCCATCTCTGATTCTCTACAGCTGGAGAATTTTCTCACCTTTTAAGGACTCACGTGTTTAGAGAGAGTTTACTTGGATAACTTTGGGAGATCTCTCATCTCAATGTCCTTAAGGTTAATCATGTCTGTAAAGTCATTTTTGCCATGTAGAGTAATGTAATCACAGGTTCCAGGGAGTAGGATATAGACATCATGGGAGAGGGGAGAGGTGTGGACTGTATTCTACCAAACAGATGGACTTACAAAAGAAGTGGAGGGATGGTCTAACTCAGATCGTCATTTCTTTTCCAGAATATATATTGTGAAAGAGAGAGTAGGGTAAGTGGAGGCAGTCTGGCTTCCTCACCCAGGTGTCTGGGTAGCTAAGGGGAGCAGTGTTCCCATAGCCTTGGAGGGGCCTGATGAGTAGTGTTCTCATAGCCTTGAGACTGGGTCCAATAGACTGTTCCCATAACATGAAGTGAACTCAGATGCGCAGAATTATGCTATGTTATATAATTTTCTGGCTTTTAGCCAGCTTTCTTTGTTGTAGTATTTAAAGAGAGGCTAGTTGCTCCCTGCTGGGACTATGCTGGGGAGCAAGGACCATGATGGGGGCCATGCAGCTTGTAGTGTGGGGGTTGCTCACCCATGAACAAAGGCATGCCAGACACCCCAACAGCTCCGTGAATATTTTTCCTTCTCTCTGAATACCATGAACCTGTCAGGCCTTGAAGGGTTGCAACACAGTTCTCAATTCATTTATCCATTCAACAAGAAATATTTGTGGAGCTTGTCACATTCCCCTTGACATATTGTTTCCAGAGGCAGAGAGGACCAGACTAAACTGTTGTTTTCTGGGGTTGTGTTTGGGGGCCCTGGAAAAGTTTACCGGAATTCAGAGCCAGGCCTGACAATCAGAAATTGGGTTACTATCCAAAGTGGATCAGTGTGACCAAAGGGGACTTGGAGCAGCTATAATAGTGGTGATAGTGGTGACGCATAACATTCATTGAATACAGGCTTCTTTGGAATAATTTATTTAATTTATGTAATCTCTATGACTGTCCTGTAATAAGGGTACTATTATTTATTCCCATTTTACAGATGATGAAACTAAGGCATAGAGAGGTTAAATAAGTTGCCTAGTGTCAAATAACTAATAAGCAATTGAGCTAGGATTCAAAGTCCCAGGCAGTCTGGCTCCAGACCCTGCTCCCTGAGCACTCTGCTCCCCGACCTTCATGGGGCCAGTTAGAGTGGCTGAAGGAGCCAGGGAGAGGACCAGCATGGGTGCTGGGCAGCAGAGCCTCAGTTTATGCGAAGGTGTGCCTGTTGGATCGTTACTTGGACTCAGGAATACAGGACAGACCTCACCGTGTGTCAGGCACAGCCACCTGCCTGCAGTGGGGAGATGTGAAGAGGCCGTCCGTGCTCAGGAGGATACAGAACCATGCAGCCCACAGGCATTGCCTTTGTGCAGCTGGTGAGAAAGATGTTCCGTACTGCACAACTTGTCAAACCATCTGTTGGGTTTCTAGTTTTCATGAAGTACCAAGAGTGGGATGTAAGGAGAAAAGGGTTCAGAACCCTGAGTTTATGTGTCTGCTTCCTTAGTTAAAAGATCTGGGTCTGGGTAGAGCCACTTCAAGTCACGGAACCTCTGTGAAGAGAGAATACAAATTCTGTTTCTCTATACCTCCAGGGTGGTATCAAATGATTATTGGGGAATGTTCTATAATGGTGGCCGTAATTGTCCACCTTTTTCATTTTAGTAGCTATAAGGTGGCCAGGCAATCCCAAGAATTTCATGTATGAAGTGGTAGTTGTGGATTTGCCCTGACTGTGTGAGAACAAGTGGCAGCTGTGAGTTCTTGACTTTATAGGGAGGTGTAAAACTTATTTTGAGGTTAGCGAGCCTCTACAAATACTTACTCAAATAATCAATCACACATAATTCTCAAAAGCAATGAAGGCTCTGGGATTTTATCCTGCCTGTAAAGTAATAAATTAGCCTACTGCAGTTTCATCCATACTGGCAGAAGACATGAAACCCCTGGGTCAGACATAAAGGACTTTTTCCTTGTGGCACAGCAGGCAGCATGTGCTTCATGCTTATATCATTTTCTTTTGTCCCCAAACTCCCACAGGGCAATGCAGAGCAAGCCCAGGTGGATGCTTCACACTCAGTATGTCTGTGTCACAGCAAAGGAACACAGAGTTTAGGAAATCACCAGTTTGAGAAACGGCTGTTGGCAAACTTATCTACACTTTATCATCCTGGTCAGAAAACATATCTGTCCTCTTTCTTGGAGGGAGATACCATCTTTATTTTTCTAGGCTGTTTGCTCTATAAACATCCTTGAAAAGACAGTCTGGGAAAAAGCTGTCACAAGGCATGTAGTAAAGACACCAAGAGAAACTAATTCATAATTAGCTGAATTCTTAATAATGACCTATAAAAGGTGTTCCATTTAAATATACATAATTGTAACAGTGAGTTGGTACAATATGAATTCTGTTTGAAGAAAAAGTCCATTTCTAATTATCTTCACTTAGCAAGTTCTACTCAATATTTTTAGAATGGCGATTCAGCCAGAGTTGTTGCATAAATACTCAGTTACTACAGAGTTCAGAACTTCTAGCAAATTGGTAATTAAATGATATTTTAATTAAAAATTATATAAAGTGTTCAGAAAGCATAGGTTGATTATCTCTTTGATCAACTTTGGTTATAGGAGTAACAAAAGTAAGAATTTTATGCTTTGATAATGAACAATACTGATAGAAACTTATGGAAAGTTTTTTGCTTAGAATAACACACACTTTTTTAAATTTCACAGTAAACTTCTAGAGAAATTTTTATTGGGAAAGTTATTATTTGATGTACAAGTTTTTATATTTTATTTTTTAATTAATTTCATAAATATGTTAAATTTTATGGTAATGGTTAAACACTGAACACCTGTCAATGCCTACTCAGTGTATAGTCAGTGACAAATTGAACCCAGATGGCTTGGATAATTGATAAGAACTTCAAATTTGCACTTTGACTGCTTTTTAGGTTTAAACTGAATACGAGGACCCATGTGATTTTGTAAATGTTACGAAGCTCCAGGACCTGCATTCTGCGTGGGAGTTGGTGCCGTGCTGTGGACATGCAGCTGGATCTGGACTGAACTCCAGCTCTGCTAATTCCGAATTCTGTCATTTACCTAAAATATCTGAGCTTCAATTCCCTCATCCAGAAATTGTAGATAATGTGTATTGGCTCACAAGATAGTTGTTTGACCTAACTGAAACAAGTTATTCAAAGCTAATGCATTCCTTTAGTAATGTAAAGGAAATATTAAAGTCAGTTCAGGACCATTATAAAGTCTTTTTGATTACTTTCATCTTGGGTGAAGCTTTGAATTCTTAGTTAAATTCCTTCTCTAAGTACTTATTTATTGTCTATTATTTTTCTAGTTATCTAGGTGCATTGGAGAATTAAAATCATTCTTTAAAAGTCATCCCATGGATATCAAAAGCTTATAAATTGCTAGATGCTAATGGGAAAGCCAAGAATCTGCCCCAACTTATTATTACAGGCATACAGAGAGCTGTCTAGGGAAAAGCAAGGGTTGGCTTAAAGTCCCAGAATAAGATGCTTTGCTGATTTCAAAATATGTCACTCACTATAAAATTAATTCAATTATTTACCAGCCACACACGTACTAATAAGGGTTGAAAATATGAAAGACCACAGGGAATACTGGATGGTTACCTTTCTATTACCAGTGATGGAATTAAGAAATAATGACAGCTCACATGTGTGTGATGCCTTCAGTTTTAAGAAAATCAGGAACTGAACATTTAAAAACTAATTATAATTAATTAAGATGACTAAAAGAGCTATGACAGTTTGGTAGTCTATTTTTAGCCATTTAATCAGTCTCTCCAATGAAAGTAGGAAAGAGATTTTAGATTTGACAACTTAAAAGCTTTGCAATAGGAATGGAATGAGAAAGCACAATGAATAGAAGATTATTAAGTTCTATACTATTAAAAATAAGCAGCTACTCTGTTGTATGAAGGTAGCCATGACTGAAGAGGTAGGGAGAAAGGAAAAGTTGATATATTTCAGCAGATGAAATGATGGAAAATAAATGGCAAGATACCTGCCTCTTTCTGATGTGTAAATCTCTATTCCCTGCCACTGTATAGAAAACAGCACTATGTGATGTGATCAGCTTTTATACTGAATGTGTGTGTGTATATATTTGTGTGTGTGTGTGTGTGTGTGTGTGTGTAAGAGGTCTGTACTCAAAAGTATAGACATTGTTCGTATAATAAGAATGGTTTTGCATGACATTGATATAACCTGGCAGCCAAAGAGAGTGGAATGGAATGCACATGTGTGAACAATGACAACTTTGCTGTATTGTTCAGTGGGGGCTATAGATGCCGTTGAGTGGACATGTGTACTGTGTGGTTGTCACATTCAAATGACTGAGTGAGTAAAACAACAAATCTGCATCAAATTTTGCATTAAACTTGAACATTCCTCCATGGAAACTATTTGGATGATTCAGAAGGTCAACGCTATGGTCATTTGATGATTGGCAGCTTCATCACAACAACATACCTGCTCATGCATCACATCTCCTGCAGAGTGTTTTGTAAAACATCAAATCACCCGGGTGACTCAGCCCCACTACAGCCCATATTTGGCATTCTGTGACTTCTGGCTTTTTCCAAAACTAAAATCACCTTCGAAAGGGAAGAGATTTCAGACTGTCAATGACATTCAGAAAAATGAGATGGGGCAGCTGATGGTGATTGGGAGAACTGTGTGAGGTCCCAAATGTATAATGTATCTTGTATCTTCTTCAATAAATGTCTCTATTTTTCATGTTACATGGCTGGATACCTTCTGAACAGATCAAATGTATATAAAAATATGTTTTTTTGAAATTTATTTTTAGACAATATGTCTTCAGATTGTTAAAGGCTTTACTTAGTATAGATTGAGTTAAATATTTACTTCTGGCTAAGTATTAGCATATGCAACAATTTAAAAATAGTAGCATTTTAAAGAGAGAAAAACAAATGAACAATTTGCAAACTGTATCAATGCTAGTCTAAATTGGTTGTTTGTGGCAGTAATTTGAAAATGCTAACATTATTTCTGTTCAGTCTAACGCATTAAATCAGCACCTACCATGGGCAGTTGCTCTACTGGGTCTGCAATGACTAAGCTGATCATCATCATTAGCGTATCTTCTCAGGTCATTTCCAACCAGAGAGTAGTAGGCACTGGGGAACAGAGGCACTATGTACCCACCTCAGGCCATGGCATCCAATTATAAGAGACAAGATTTCTCAATCTAACCCTTGCCTTCAAGAACCTGATAATATGATAGGGAAACTTGCACATTGAGGAGACAGGACATATGCATATATTTAAATAAATTCCTTATGACAACAATTTTTCTTTATAAGTAAAAATTGGTTTGAGTTCATTTTTATAGGTGATTTTTTTCCTACATAATTGTACTTCTTTTTTTACTTTAATAGACAGTGAAATGAATCTTTCTTCCTTTTCCTTTTCTGCTTGTATTTTTCTTTGCCTTGGACTATATATGATCGGATGCAAATATCCCACAAACACAGCTGTAGCATAAATGAGGAAGTAGAATATCAACTCAAGTGAAGGAAGTTTAAATTCTGGGCTCTATTAGACAGGAAAATGGATATCCAATAAATAGAGTTGTTGAGGCTACAGCAAGTTATCTGCACAAAGCTGCAGGGTCAGCATTCTTTAGATAGTATCACGGATGAGTAGTTAATTAAGTAAAGACATCCAATTCCAGTGGGATCTCAGGGAAACAATGTCTACGCTTTCTTCTCCTTGAATGTTGGGGCAAATTGGTCTTTGATTCCATTGTATCTCTTGGGTCCTTCTGCCCTAAATTCTGCTTTCCTTACTTTGAAAATCCTTTTTGTTGAAATGACCTAGTGCTAGTGACACCCATAGGCTAAATTCAATTGCTTTTTGAAAAATACTTTTTCTCCAGTAATTTCTTCAACTAACAATTAAATAAAGCATAAAGTGCTGGAAACTTTTGTTTAAACTCTTTCTGTTCTTTACATTACTGATTTACTTGTTTACAACAAATGGCAAATAGCATCTCTCTCAGCTCCTGGCTTTCCTTTATGATATTTTTTAAATTTTAGGATATTTAAAGCAAACAAACCTACAGAAACAAGTAAAACTCTGTGTGTGTATATGGGGGGGGGGTTGTTACTGCTTTTTAAAGAACTATATGTAGGATAGTGGCAGAATCTTTTGAAATTAAAGTGATCATTAGCTTGTGTTAATTTGGGCAAGTTAAATAATTCTCTAAGCTTTTTTATTTATTCATCTGTAAAATCAGGATAATAATAGCCTCTAATGCTCTTTTTGTGTTTAAAAATTTAGAAAACACTGACCAGCGTGGCTCAGTTGGTCTCCCTTCCTCCCCATCTCTCTAAAAATAAATAAATAAAATCTTGTAAAATTTTTAAAAAATAGTACTTAGTACATAGTAAGTACTCAATCATAAATGTTATCATTGCAACTGTTATTATTCTTGTCATTTTATTTGATTATTTATATTTTAGGATTTTGTCAAATCAAAAGTTTCTTTCTAATTTGAGATACCTTAAGAGGCACATAAGACTTCTTTTTAAAAAATTTGTGTTATTGATAGCATCACTGATTTCAGCTACATTACTTTAAGTCATGCAGTTGGCCACAGGAACTCAGGAGCCTTGAGGGCAAGAGTATGTCTCATTTTTCTGTGTATGTCACTTCTGGGATGGCATTTTATTCAGAGCAAGTGATCAGCATATTTCAACAAAGCTCTGGGGGCTGGATTTAGTTCTTATTTCTTACCAGCTGTGGAGTTATTCAGTTGCCCTTCTTGGACTAAGGTTTCTGAAGTCCTAAAGCCAGATTTGGAGAAAGATAGAACTGAGATTTGAGTTCTGGTTCTGCTGAGATCTGGTCCTGTGAATGTGGGGGCTCCTAATTCCACTACAACTATGTTCTTTAAATATTTCTTCAACATTTATTTAATGGAGGCATGGGGGAAATGATTTGCAGTAATAAAATACAATATATTTACAGATTCATTAATTTATTTACTTTCTCTGGCCAAGGCAAGATTAATGTTCTGGGGATAAAAACAATGAAAGTTTTTCTATGTTTTCCTTTTTCTTGATTTTACTATAGACTCTGTGTTTTCTAAATCAAACAAGTGATTGGGAAGCATACTAGAAGATGTATATCTTTGACAATAAAATATCTTGCTTCAGTTAAAGAACACTAGCCATGCTCATTTGATTTCAGAATTTTAGTAGGCAGTAACTGCCATTACTCCAACAAGACGGATAGATGATTCTGGGCAGATATTATTTGTATTGGTGAATGAATGGTTGTGGAATGGGATAGGCTTTTTCCTTCTTGAGTGTGCTATTTTTATAATTTGCTGGTTATATAAAGAATTGTATTAATGAAATTTGAGTTGATTGATACATATTACTCAAGTAACATTTTAGCACTAAAGAAATTGGTTCCTATTGAATTGGCCAATTGGCAAATTTGCCTTTGGTCTGCCACTTACTAACTGTACTGTTTGGAGGAGTTATTTATTTTAACTTTTCTGAGCCTTGGTACCATCATCCTTAAAGGGCAAGACAGGAAGATGGGAGGAAAAGGGTTCACATCAGCCAAGTATCCTCTCTTTATCAGTTAAATGCCAGCCTTCTTGGAACTACTACTTTCCTGCTTTCCTCCCATTGGTTGCTTGGTGAAGAGGAACCTGGAGAAGCAAGTATTCTACTTTTCTGTTTTTTTTTTTTTTTTTTTTTTTTTTTTTTTTTTTTTTTTTTTTTTTTTTTTTTTTTTTT
>PVKU01010807.1:0-18198 GCA_004027475.1 Anoura caudifer | reverse complement strand
ATAGTAGGGCAGTCAACCCACAGGGTCATCCAAGTGCTCTAGGGATTTCTGTGTGTTACAAGTACTGTTATATTAAGCATCTAGCAGAGCCTGGTAAATAGGA
Organism: Anoura caudifer; assembly: GCA_004027475.1. Lineage (NCBI taxonomy): Eukaryota > Metazoa > Chordata > Mammalia > Chiroptera > Phyllostomidae > Anoura > Anoura caudifer. The sequence goes on along the minus strand of PVKU01010807.1, from coordinate 18,095 downwards.
AAATCTTTAAAAATTGTGTATTTTCTCATGTCTAATATGCTATGGATTGCTAGATGCAATAATAATATTTTAGAATTTAAAAAAGAGTATACTCACACTTAACATAGATATTATTTTATGATGTATCTCATTTTCAAAAATATTAAAATGTGAAAAAGCATGTATCCTGGAATTGAGGAGCTATGGGAATAGATATAATTATGATAAACCTGAAAATTTAATATTTTTCACTATAAATATGAAATTTTAAATAGGGAATAATATATGCACAGTTTTAAGTAGAGATAAAAATAGATGCTATTTTTAGAGGTACATACTCTACTTTGAATGTAACAATTTTGGGGAACTATGTTACAATTAATTTTGTGACACTATCCAAATATTTCTTTTTATATAATAATATCAAGAGTGACAATAAAGATTTTCATTTATTTAAAATAGCATTGAAAAACTTCCAAATGATCACTTATAGATGTGAAAGGATTTTTGAAAACGTAAAAACAAAAACCGTGTTGGGTCAGATTCCTGATCAACCTACCTAATAGGGTATATTCTGGGAGGGTGCTGTAGTCAGCCCCCGAGGTTAACTGCTTGCTCCTAACTCAGACTGCCCCAATCAATATTATTTTCAGTTCAGTTCAGTTAATAAGTATGAATCAAATCAGGTACTAGTGATATAAGACTAATGTCAATGTGTCTTTAGTGCAAATCTTCTTAGGGAAATACTGGGTTCTTAACATATTGATAAAATAGCCAGTTCTCATTGACTAATTTTACCTAATTTCTCAAAATTTTTTTCTTTGTGCAAGAGTTTGTATGTGTCACATTATCTGCAGTTGTGTTAATGTTCATGCCAACTTTGTACTGTTTATAATTCCTAAAGAGATATTAATACTTCTAGAACAACAACAACAAAAACAAACTAAAAATCTAAATTAAAAGAGAGATGTTCTGAGCTGGAGACCTCAGTGCATTAATTACATAATGCCAATCATCAGCAGTGGTTTTTAAATATAAAAATATTTATATGTGACTACACATTTCACATTTCATGTGTAGTCACATATAAGAAATACATAGCATCCTTTATTAATTGTTGTTTCATCACAGTCTAAATTTACATGAACCTGCACACACATACCCACACATATACACATATTTATAAACACATTATACACATGTAAGCACACAAACACACATATAAAATATGTAAGAACATATTTTCATATATATAAATTATATTTTGACAGACTGAAACATTCTTGGATAATAAAATACATAACCATAAATTAATAAAGACCTAGCTAAGCAATGCTGCTGGTAAAAGAAAGAGCCATTTGGTTGTGTTATTGCTTATGTACTGCACAGATTTAAACTTTTGTGCTTAGTTGGCAAATAAATTTGTATTAGGTTAGAAGTCAGTTCCTTGTTACTGACTTGTAAACTTTCTCTGAATTAGAGAGTCAAATACTGCAATTTTATGAAAAAGACCCCAGACACTTAGGATGATAGCATGAGTTAATTCTGTTTCCCTGGGTGAGCTCTCTCTGAGGGGACACATGCACCACTTTGGCTGAGATGCTGTTTCTGCTAAATGTGGAGATGATGGCTTCCAGTGCTGTGGCCTGGTGTGAAATCTCATGGGAAATAACTTGAAACTATGTGATAGGTTTGAAATTAATTCCTACCTCCTTCCCTGGTATAACCAACCTGTATTTACAAGACGTACTATTATTTTGTGGCCATCTGGAAAGCCAATGTAGTCCTGTTTTGTAGAATGAATAACGAGGTCAAGAGTTGCTCTTTGACCCCTTTCCCTGCTTTTTCTTTGGCTTTCTCTGATGACTCTCAGCAAAGAATTATGATTGGGGGGGTTTTCTCTTTGCCACATAAGGATGGTGCTGTAATGATGGATTTTAAAATAAAAACATGTTCTCAACCTTGTGAAATCCTGGCAGGACTAAGGTGAAACAAGCCTGCCATTTTCAGATTTCCTTGTTGAGGAACTGTTAGAGGCTTATTACATTGTAAATGTTAGGGGGAAACAAGAGATTAAAAAAGTGTTTCAAAGATCTTGGTAGGTGTCCTGACCAGTGTGGCATGGTTGGCTGGGAGTTATCTTGTGACATGAAAAGTTTGCCTGTTCAGTCCAGTCAGGTCAACATGCCTGGGTTGCAGGTCTGGTCCCTAGTCAGGGAGCCTACGAGAGGCAACTGATTGATGTTTCTCTTTCACACTGATGTTTCTCTTCCTTTCTTCCTTCTTTTCTTACCTCTCTCTAAAAATAAATAAATAAAATCTTAAAAAAACAAACAAACAAACCAGGAAATCTCCACAGGATACAGAAGAGATACTCAGTGAGTACTCATTAGTGTTTTTCTTAGTGGACTTGAATTCAAATGTGGCAACTGCCTGCTGAGGTCTGAAAAACCTAATCTACACATGCTCTGATTCGCCTCTTGCTGTATCAGTATCTGAGAATAGGAAGGGCTTTGGGGAGGCCTGGCCTTTGCCTGATGTCTGGTGACTGGGCAGCTTCAGGAGACAAAGCCTTGTGGATATGATTATTAAGGCCATTGATTATTTTCCTCCTTTAGGGATGAGTAATTTGTAGTATCCTCCTTAAATTTCTGTATCAACTGTGGTAGATTGTTCTCTTTAAATAATTTAACCCTGATTTCTTCTTTTTTATATACAGGGGAAAAAAAACTTTGTAAAGATTTAGTAGATTACTAAAACAAATCCTTGTGTGCAGTATTTTAAACTCTTGAGCCCTGACCTGCATGTTTCAGGTGTTTGGGTATCATCCAGCAAAGCAAAAGGTCACCGGTTCAATTCCCTTTCAGGGCGCATGGCTGGGTTGCAGGTTCTATCCCCCAGGCACATGTGAGAGGGAACCCATTATAGTTTTTCTCTCATGTCAATGTCCTTCTCCTTTCTCTAACAAATAATTAATCAATCTATTAATTTGGGGGAAGTTGATTCTGAATGAATATAATGCAGTGTTGTGCCAGGGATGAAATTCTATGAGAGATGAGGAGCTATGAGCTCAGCACTGGGCAGCAGTACTCCAAGCAGCACCATTAGAAAATGGTGTTCTCCATAAAATAGGATCCATGCAGCATGTCTCTCCTCCCTTTGTCTCACACGAAGTCCATTTATTCTTAACTGTCATCCCAACAATCCTAACTCCTTATCTTACCCAGGGAAACTCAAGCCTTGTTCTCAAATTAGCTATGGCATGACTTAGGACCTAAACCTTTCATTCACAGTTCTGTTTTCCCCAGTGCTCCATGTAACATAGAATATCCACTTGCTTGCTTGATTTATTTGCTTTGCTTGGTATATTTTCTAAGCTTTAGCTTCTGTCCTAGTAATTGATTACTGCATCCTAGTATTTCTTCAGTGACTGATCTCCCTCCTCCCTTAGCTCTATTCCTTCCTGACTTGTTTCCTTGGCTTTCTGCCACCCAAGGTTTTGGTATGCTTGTTACCATGTCTACTTTGCAAAGGACTTTGGTGAAGGAAGCTGCAGTGTTCTGAACATCCATTTTTGAGTGTGACTGCCCCCTCTAGATTTATTGAATAAGTACCAATGTCACAATGTGACAGTGGGATACTCTTTACTAAGAGAATATTTATAACAAGAGTCTCATAATAAAACAAAATCATGGGCTTGAAGAATTTTCAGAGGTGGCCATAGAGTGGTTTGGGATGAGAAAACTGAGGCCCTGGAAGATTAAGTGATGATGCTCAAAATTAAATAGGAAGTTACACTGGAGCCTAGGTGGATGCTGGATGACCTGCCTGCTTCCCTGGTGTCATCTTCCCAGAATTCTATGAAAGAATTGTTAGCCACAGACTATAAATGTAAAATTTCACCTTTGAGAAAATTCTGTCTTTTGAATTTGGATGTGATGTTTTGCTACTACCGATAATAGGAGAGAAACCCTTTTATATTCTTTTTGTGTGTCACTATTACTTGCATGACCCTGGGCACAGTACCCAGTGCTCATGACCCATTGTCAGGATTGCCCATTTAATATTAACCCTTCCTGATGTACCTTAGTAACAGTAAAACTTCTGAGCCTGACTTCCCAAATCTTAGGCAGCTTGAAGGTTGTTCATATCATAACTCTCTTCTTATTCAGTCAGTTGGTCTTTGTTCTGAAAATGAGGCCCTGCCTAATTCCACTGGCTGAACTTGCAGCTGTACCTGGACTGTGCTATCCCAGATGTCCAGCCTGGTGATAGGGTCCTGCTGCTTCCTCACTGACTGATAACTGTCTGCTGACTATTGCAGGAGAGCTTCCAAGGATCAGTGGCTCAATTCCTGCATATCGTCATGGGTCCTGGAACTCTCTGGTTTTCTTTCACCCTGAATTGAGGTTAGAGTGAGCATCATGCTTTGCCCAGCACACACACACACATGCACACTTGCTCCAACTACAAGTCTAGTGCAAGTGTTGGCCTCTCCTTTGCTGTCTTATCTTGCTATGAATAACTGACAAGACCCAACAAAATCACAATATACATCATGTTTTCCCAATATTGGATAATTTTAAGTACTGTTTTTCACTTCTCACATATAGGAATTATAGGAAATATGTGAACTGAACATATATTTCTACATTTAACGAGTAGAAGATATCCTTCTAACACATTTATCTTTGTCAAAAAGCCAAAAAAATCATATACTCATTCTCTTCATATTATGTTATTTCCTAAGTTTCTTTAAAGGGAAATCACTGGAAGGTGAGCTGTTAATTCAATTGCAACTTCTCTTTTTAATAATAGTCATTTGTTCAAACAAAGAAATGCTTATCAATGGAAATGATAACTGTGAAAAATTGCCTCCACTTTCATGCTTACCTACTATTTTCTGGTGGTGCTAAATCCCAGTTTTAAGTCCAAAATAAATTAAATTGAATGTCTTTTCCATTTCCCACTGGTAATTTAGAGTTTTTCTTTTACACCCCTTCTTTGGTTCTAACCTCTTTCATCACATCACAGGTATTAACCCCTATTCATCCCCCACTGACTGCCTTCATTCCCACTCAGAATTCACCCTCTCTTTTTCTTTAATGCTTTTCTTTATTCTCTTCTCTCCCTTGCTCCTGATCTTCAGAGAAGCTACCACAGAAATGCTTTTCTGTTCTCTGCACACATATACTATAAATGGTTATTTGGGCCTTGGGAGAACTAACACCCTGGAGAGCCACCATGCTTGATTAGTATGTGGCAGGCATAGCCACCATGGTATAGAAAAGTGTTCTAAGGGCTGCGTTTGCCTGCACATACTTTTTCTGTTAATGGCCTCTTTGGTCCATTAGCATTGTTATATGATGTTTTGGAATTTATTTTTATTTACAAAAAAGTATGTCCATGGTGCCATGTTGCTGGTAGGCCCTGATGCAGGCTTTCCCAACATCCCACTTAGACACCACTGGTACAAGAGCATAAAACAAGCAAGTGTAGCCTTGGTAGAAAATAAGGCTGATAGCCTTCAGCAGGGTTCCTGCAGGAATTTCTACTGATTATGAGGCTGATGCAGCTGAATTGAGAATAAAAAATCGTTGACTAACATTGGATTTATGTACCAGTGAAAAGGCCTGAGCAGCTATCTCCTGCTGGCCATGTGTTTTTTGATATGCCCAAAATTCTGTAGCTGATCTCTTCTATACCAACATTTTACAAATCTTCATAGACTGCAACTCCCAGAAATTTTCTTGTTTAGTGCTCAAGGTAAAGAATAAAATCCATCTCTGGCGGTAAGTACTCCACTCTCACAACCCAGTCGAAACATACCACCAGACTGTGTAAGTAGAGGCAAGAAGAGCTTGTCTAGCTAGCACTGAGTGCATGGATTATGGCTTTTCTTGTACTCTTCCTTTGATAGGGTTTTGGGATTGAGAAAAATGCAATGACAGGGAGAAAATCTTACCCAGTCACTTAAAGTAGCCCAGGATGAATGCTAACTAAACACTAAGAGTGTCCAGACCAACCTGCACCACAGAGTAGAACTGAGAAGGGGATTATTCAGAAACTACCACACATGGGGTGTTTCCAGCCAGGAGTCACAGATATTGTCTGTTGGCCAATTCTAAGTGCAGATAACTTCCCCCCAGTTCTCAAGTAAATAAACACAAAGATGTCCAAAATGGCAGTCTAGGAAATGGTGATGTTAATAATGAGTAGGTGTTGTTTTAATTTTTTTTTAATTTAGAACATACAAGTTGTACATGAATACAAGCTTGTAGGGGATAAGTAAAATAATATAAAAATACTTAGATTAAAATTATAATTAGAGATTATGCTCTCTATTCTCACTACGCAGGAAGTAAGTACAATTACCCTTTTAGCGTTTGTCCTTTTAAAAATATAAATTGCAGTATTTTGGTCATATCATTCTGAAGTGTCTTTTCATTTAAAAATATATATTAGAGATTTTGTTTCATATTGTTACATGTATATACTTACTGTATTCTTTTTAATAGCTGTGTAATATCCCATTGTATGGTTACTCAATAGTTGATATTACCATACCCCCACAGGTGGACATTTATGTGGATTCCGATATGGGATTTTTATAAATAATGCTGCAATGAACTGCCTCCTTGTTTTTGTGTACATGTGTAAGAATGCCTGTGGGCTAGAATCCTGGAAGGGGAATTGTTGGATGAGATGGTACACACATTTTGCATTTTGATACATACTGACAAATTCCCTCAAAAACAGCTACCAATTTCTTTTCCCATCAATGGGCTAATGAAAATGCCCATATATCCAATATTTAGACCACCAATGGAGATTATCAAACTTGAAAGATTTTATTTACTTGTAGATGACAGATAACCTGCAAAGCTATGATTAGCAGTGAAATTGAATGCCTTTTTATGTGTTATACTGTCATAAGCATCTTTAGTAACCATACAATTTAAATCTTACCTTTAAAATCTGATAATTTTCATTTTAAAACTTGAATTGTTGATTCTAAAATTTATTTAGAAGAATAAATAGGTGAGCTAGTAAAATTTTGAGGAAAAGAAAAAGAATGATTGTGAAGGAAATAATTTCTTTTGTACGATATTAAAAAGCTGATACACCCCAGTAAACAGTCTACAAATCAACAGACAGCATGATGGTACAATGAGAATGGCTATAAAAAAAACCCAGTAAATGAAATTGTCTAGAATATGATAGAATGAAATCAAAATCAATTAAGAATTAAATCATTTCTCAACAATGATTTTATTAATTGTTTAAAATCATAATAAAACTAAATTAAAATCATGATGAAATAGCAAAATTATAATAAAACTAGAGGAAGAAAGTATAGCACATTTATATATACTTGTGTATATATTTATACATAAATATATAATATATCACAATATAATATATTTATATATAAATATATATTTATAGTTATACATATATATTATAATATATATGGTTCTGGACTTGGGCAGGTATACTAAAATAAATGCTATAGTAAAATGTATATTTTAATGTATTAAATTTAAACATTTTAATGCTAAAATAGAAATACACCATATAAAAGTCAAATGGCACTGAAAACTGAGAGAAATAGTTCACCACAAATATGATAGACGTAGGATTAATTTCATCAATGTTTAAAGGAATTTCTCAAATCTATAAAAAAACCCACCAATCTAACACCTCAATAGAAAAGCGAACGAAGAGCATGAATAAATAAAATATAAATTATTTCCTACTAAGGCTGCTACAAGAAGAGCAAACAGCTGATGGAAATTGGGTGTTTCAAAGTAAGTTGACAGATGAGTACTTCTTTTGTGTAATAATACTGTTGTTCATCTTGAGAGTAATGGAAAACATTCTTGTTTTAAAGAGTACAATATTAAAAGGTAGCATATAAAAAGCTACATTTTTATAATTAAGTAACTTCAAGATCTAATAAGGAAAAGAAAATAGATTCACAAAGGCTTATGGGCACCAAACTATGATCAGAGGTATTAGCATTACAATCACATAGTGTGATGAAACTACTTAGTTTCACATTTTAGCCAAATAAAAAGAAAAGCTAATAAAAGGTAACTTATATATAGATATTGTGTTGCTGATCTTGTTTTAAAGATACTGTTCCCTTGTAGCATGGAAACTCTTTTATTTGTCCTGAAATATATTAATCAGTTAAGGCATCCTGAAAAAAAATGTTTCACACTTTACTTCTGACTCACACCCTCATCTTTGTCCTTAATATGAATATGTTAGTGATGAAAAGAGGTAGGGTACAAACCAGAGGAAACACACATGTGACTCAGTTTCCCTGGTTCTCAGCAGCTTTTCCAAGGAGAAGAGGAAGCAAATATGTGTTTGTGCAAGCTGGAGGAGCCTCAGGCTTGCCTGGCCCCGCTAATGCAAAGGAAAGAAATACTCTGAAGAGAACCCTAACAGCGTGTTGCCAGAATGTGCAGAATTTGCAATCTCTTTTCAGTGAGGTGGCCAAGAGTGAATTTGGCTCTGATCCACAGTAGTACTTCCTGCTCTTATAAGGAGCCTTGTGCTGCCATTAACTGCAATTCATTAATGCAAATGCTAACAGTATACCCTAAGAAAAATAAATTAAAATTTTATGTAAAAGGCTATATATTGAGGCATTGTTAAAAATGGAAAAAATAGAAACATATTCAATTAAAAGAATGTTTAAATAAATTATGGCACCTTCATAAGGTAGAATATTATTATAGCCATTTAAGATTTGTATTTTTAAAGAACATTTAATCAAATGGGAAACACTTTTTTTAAAGATTTATTTATTTATTTTTAGACAGAGGGGAAGGGAGAAAGAGAAAGAGAAACATCAATGTGTGGTTGCTTCTCATGTGGCCCCTACTGGGGACCTGGCCCGCAACCCAGGCATGTGCCCTGACTGGGAATCGAACTGGCAACCCTTTGGTCTGCAGCCCATGCTCAATCCACTGAGCTACACCAGCCAGGGTGGAAACATTATTATGTTAAGTGAAAAAAGCAGGGTTCAAAATGGCATTTATAGTATGAGCCCATTTTAGAAAAAGAAAAAAAAAATAGTGCATAGGAAAAAAGTCTAGAGTAGACAATTTCAAAGAAAATTTAACAATATTTTATAGTTAGATGGTATTATGTAGATTTATATTTTTGTGCATTTCTCTTCCCCCCAAAATAATCTACTGTGAGAAAATATAAGAAGTGTGTAAATATATATACACACATATTTATGCACTACATTTAGTCTCACAAGAAGTAATTCTTTTATTTCATACATGTGATCCTTTGTAGAGAGAAGCAGGAGCTTCAGTTTTTGTATTAAAATAAATACAAGCAAAACTCATTTTGATGACGGTGTATTAATGTCAATACACTTATCTGAGGGAGTCTGTTTCATTGTATTCCTACTTAAATGATAGATTTCATATTTTATTGCTGTCTTGTTCTTCTTGGAATATTCTGGTGCATATTAGTGTTCAAAGTAGTATTTAAAAGCTATTAGGCAAAAATGTCTAGGAAATAAAGATGTGGTGTTTATCAAGTGTGAGGACTAAGTGAACATGGATACTTACCTAACAAAATTGCTGTTGCTTATGCTTAATGGAGCAAAATTGCTGTTGCTTATGCTGCAATATCAATGGTGATCACTTGGGGCATCTTGACTTCTACCTCTATCTGGCAAAAAATAGGTACTTCTTCCCCTTCCTACTGAGATTGTAGCAGAAGAGACCTTTTGGAGACTCAGGACTTTTGCCATTACAAGTGGTAATGAAACCAGTCTCAGCTCAGTGTCTTAGGATACCACATTGGGAACGAAAATCCCTAACCTACCCAGAAATCATAAGAAACTCCCACTTAGGTTGTCAGGGGAGGCCAAGTGAGGAGCCTGGAAACCTTCACTTGGTAATAATGTCAGATCAGTATCAGGAAAAGCCAATTAAAACATAAGGTTTAAATAAGATCCAGAATCTCAGAGCATAATACAAGAATTTTCAGGTTGCATTTGAAAACCACTCTTCATACCAAGATCCAGAAAGGTCTTTAATTATACAAAAAAGATACTCAGTAGATGCCAACATTGAAATGACAGTCAGAATTATCCTATGAATTTTAAAGTAGCCATGATAAAAATGCTTCACCAAGCAACTACAAACCTTCTTGAAATAAATGAGAATTTAGAAAGCTAAGCAAAAAAACATAAAGTCTCAGCAAGGAATATAAATTATAATGAAGATCCGTATGGGAATATTAGAACTGAAAATACAAAAACTAAAATAAAAATGATGTGGATAAGTACAACAGTAGTATGGAGGGGACAGAGTAAAGAATCAGTGAACTGGAAGACAGAATAATAGAAATTTACCCAATGTAAATAGCAGAGAAAAAGTAAAATGATAAAACAAAACAAAGCAACAACAACAACAAAAAAAAAACATAATGAGCAGAGCTTCAAGGGAGTTGTAGGTTTATAGTAAAAGGTAGTGCTGAGAAAATACTTGAAATTATAATAGAATATATATACATACACAAATAGATATATATGGCTGAAACTTCTTAAATTTAGCAATGGACATAAACCTACAGAATTGAGTCTGAGAAAACCCCAAACAGAATAAACACAATGAAATCCACACTAATTAAACTTTTGAAAACTATTTTTCAGTAAACTTCTTGAAACAAAAAGAGAAAACAAAACGTTAATTACAAGAGGAAAGTGATTAGAAAAACAACAAATTTCTTATCAAAAACAAATGAAAGCCAGAGGAAATGGCATGATATTTTTCAAGTGCAGATAGAAAAGAACTGTGAACTCATAATCCTAAATATAATGAAAATATCCTTCAGGAATGTAGGGGAAATCAAGATATTCTCAGAATCAGAAAAAAAAAACTAAGAGAATTACGTATTAAGCACACATGCCATACAAAAGTGGTTTGAGGAAGTTATCTGAACAGAAAGCAAACAATAAAAAATGGGACTCGGAAATCAGGAACAAGAAATGAACATGGTAAACAAAACTATGGATAAATACATTAGGTGTTCTGTCTCTTGAGTTTTCTAAATTATATTTGATTGTTAAAGTGTATGTTATAATACTGAGGTAGCTAATAAATGTAGAGGAATATTTAGTACAGTTATATTTTAAATAGGGAAGGAAAAGGGTAAAAAAGTAGATAGGTTTCACTTGAACTGGTAAAATGATGTCACCAATAGACTGTGAAACATTGTGTGTGTGTGTATATTTTACCTAGAGCAGCCACTAAAAAATTGTACAGTGATAAATGCAGACATTACAAAGGACAAGATAACACAAATATATTGATTTATATAAAAATGCAAACTTTAGAATTGTGTCACAGTATGTTACGTTAAAGGTATGTTAATATATATAAGTATATGTACATTTTTATAAGCATAGGGTACTTTGGGGATAGTAGACAAGTGACTTGAAACCTTCTCTGAATCTGAGGAGAGGAGATGCATGTCTAGAGGGCAGGTGTGGAAGAAGCCTCACTCGCTATCTTTAAACACTGTTGTTTCTCTCAAATTTTGTATTTTGTACTTGTATTACCAATTGAAGAGTTTATTTGCATGTTTTAACAAATAAGAATGTCCAGAAATAGACTCAAGTGTATATGTAATATATAAATTCATATATATATATGAATTTGGCAGATGATAAAGGAAGATTTTTAAGACAGTGTGGGTAAAAGTTGGGTTAGTTCATGAACGTATTGGGAAAACTGTCTAGCCATTGGAGGAGGGTGAACACAGTTATACAGCTATTGATACCTAACCCTTATATCCCAATAAAATTTAAATGAATATATGAATGTAAAAAGTGAAAAATAAAAAGTAAAATAAAATATAGGTAAATGTTTTTATTGTCTTGGGATAGGGAAACTCTTTTGAAAGCATAACACTAATGATACAATCATAAAGGAAAATCAGTGGTGGATTTAGTCATATGAAAGTTTACCCTTTTGTATGACCAAAGCAGCAGTACTCAAATATATAAACTATTAAGTGATAAAATGATTATGACCAAGAGAGTAGCAAAATAAATTGCAGGATATTCATATAATTAATTACTACACAGCAACAAAAATGAGTAAATCACCAATAAAAGGAGTTTTTGAGCCAACAAAGCTATTTACAAAACCAGTCTATGCTGTTAAATGTCAGTATGGTGGTTAGTTTTCAAGAGGGAAGGATTGAGTGATGGCCAGCAGAGACATGGGGGGCTTCCATGATGCTGCTAATGTGAATCTTGGGTGGTAGCACAGGTGATACAAGTGCGTGCTTGCTTTGTGATATGCATAAAGCTGTATACTACTTTATGCATATTTTACTTTAATAAAATGGTTTTAAAAACAAGTGTACAAAGAAGACTTTTTGATTTTCACATTGGCAAAGACTTTTTAAAAATGAAGTTTTATTTTGTTCATACTATATATAATGAAAATTTACAAATGGCAGACTGTTCATTGTGTTGCCAATTTTATTCAACAATTTGCATTAAACGAATTTATCCTAAGAACAGAATGAGAAAATTGTACAAGGGAGCATTCATAATGATATACGTAGTAGCTTTATTTATAAAAATGAAAAGTCAGATATAAACTAAATGCCCAACAGTGAGAGTTTGTTTAACTAATAAAGGTACATATGGAATATGTTATAGCCAGATATACTGAGACAGGGCTACTTTTATTTGTGTAAAAAGCTATGAGTAGTTTTGTGACAAAAAATAGCAATTTCCAAATCTGTTTCTCTCATACTAACACACATTCACACATACTCACATACACCCAGAATCACATTTTTAAAAACATCTATATCTATGTAGATCAAAACACTAGTCACTAAAATGTCAGAAGAATATATCTAGGTTTTTCTGTGATTTTTTTCTTCTATTTTCCCTTTTGTATTTCTAAAAAGAAAAATACAGGTAGATATATCATTTTTGAATACTGGGAAAAAATAATAAAACAAATGTAAAAAAACCCTGAAAAGTATTTTTGTGTATTTCCTCCAGTGAGTTTCTTCCCTCCCCTGGCACCAATTAGGTTTTTAAGTTAAAATGGGAGGAAAAGAGGAAGGGAAGTGAGAGAAATGTAAATGAATCATAGATTTTTTAAGTGTAACAGTGATAAGTGATAATATTCATATTGAAAAATATGAGTTTTTCTTTTCTAAAAGTGAGAATTATTTTTAAGTCATCCTTTATTTAAGTTATATTTGTTAATAGATTGAATGGTAGTGATATAATGCTAACGATTTCCTAGTACATTGAAAGAAACTAAAAGGTCTTGAATACTCCACACTTAAAAATAGTTTGCATAATTCACTAGTTCAGGCATGGTCCCAGGTTTTATGGAGTTTTAAAGTTAGATAATTTTTGAGGTTGTTTTAAGGAAAAAATACACAATTTTGAGTATAATGTGAGTTACGGTCCTTGGAAGGGGCTTGTGGCAGTGGGAGGGCCTGGCACTTGTTTTCTTCACTTCATGCAAAAGTCACCTGTTAAGACGCAAGCTTCATTTATGTATGCCTGTTCCCTCTTTTTCTGGAGGGGACTTATTGCTCAAAATTATTAAACTGTGATAACACATATACTTGTTATTAATACAACTTGAAGATGTCTATGCAAACATATTTATTGAAATACAAAGAGAAGAGCATGGGCCTGCGAACCAAAGGATTGCGGTTCAATTCCCAGTCAGGGCACATGCCTGGGTTGCAGGCCAGTTCCCAGCACGGGGCACACAAGAGGCAACCATACATTGATATTTCTCTCCCTCTCTCCTTTCCTTCCCCTCTAAACATAAATAAATAAATAAATAAATAAATAAATAAATAAATAAATAATACAAGGAGGACTTTGGCCAAGATGGAGGTGTAGGTAGGTGCACTGTGCCTCCTCACACAACCAGAATTAAGGACAACAAAAATTTAGAAACAAAAAACAACCAGAACTGACAGAAAATTGAACTGTATGTAAGTCCGACAACCATTCATCCAGACCAGTGAGATGGGCGGAGTTGTTGGCTGGTGGAGAGGTGGCTGGCAGACCCACTAAGGCGCGCAAGGCAGCTGACGGACTAGGTGGCCCAACATTCATGCACAGATAAACCAGGCGAAACTGGGGAGTGAGACAAACCACGCAACACAGGGCCCCAGTGTGGGGAAATAAAGCATCAAAACAATGACTGAAAACACCTGTGGGGGTTGAGGCAGTGGGAGAGACTCCCAGCCTCACAGGAGAGTTCATTGGAGAGACCCACAGGGTCCTAGAACATACACAAGTCCACCCACCCAGGAATCAGCACCAGAGGGGCCCAGTTTGCTTGTGGGAAGCTGCAGAAGGGACTGAAATCTGAGAGAGCATGACAGCGGAGCAAGCACCATTGTTCCCTCTCTGACTCCTCCCCCACATACAGCATCACAACCCATTGTTTGGGTTGCCCTGTCCTGGTGAACATCTAAGCCTCCACCCCTCACTACTTAACAGGCACGACCAGATGACCCTCCAAAAAATGGCCCAAAGAGAAGAACAGATCAAAGCCCCAGAGCAAATACATCTAAGCAACAAAGAGACAGCAAACCTGTCAGATGCACTCTTTAAAGCACTGGTGAATAGGAAGCTCACAGAATTGGTTGATTTTGGTCTCAAATTGGATGAACAAATGAAGGCTACACTAAGTGAAATGAAGGAAAATGTACAGGGAACCAATAGTGGTGGAAAGAAAACTGGGACTCTGATCAACGGAGTGGACCAGAAGGAAGAAAGAAACAACCAAACAGAAAACAAGGAAGAAACAAGAATTCAAAAAAAATGAGAGGCTTAGGAACCTCCAGGACACCTTTAAACATCCCAACATCCTAATTATAGGGGTACCAGAAGGGGAAGAGGAAGAGCAACAAGTGGAAAACTTATTTGAACAAATAATAAAGGAGAACTTCCCCAATCTGGCAAAGGAAATAGACTTCCAGGAAGTCCAGGAAGCTCAGAGAGTCCCAAAGAACTTGGACCCAAGGAGGAACACACCAAGGCACATCATAATTCCATTACCCAAGATTCAAATGAAGGAGAGAATTCTAGAAGCAGCAAGGGATAAGGGGACAGTCACCTACAAAGGAGTTCCCATCAGACTGTCAGCTGATTTCTCAAAAGAGACCTTCCAAGCAAGAAGGGGCTGGAAAGAAGTATTCCAAGTCATGAAAGGCAAGGACCTACATCCAAGATTGCTCTGTCCAGCAAAGCTTTCATTTAGAATGGAAGGGCAGATGAAGTGCTTCTCAGATAAGGTCAAGTTAAAGGAGTTCATTACCACCAAGCCCTTATAGTATGAAATGTTAAAGGGACTTATCTAAGGAAAAGAAGATAAAAAATATGAACAGTAAAAAGACAGAAAACTCACAATTATTAACAACCACACCTAAAACAAAAACAAACTAAGGAAACAGCTAGAACAGGAACAGAACCACAGAAGTGGAGATCACATGGAGGGTTATCAAGAGGGGAATGGGAGGAGGAGAAAGGAGGAAAAGGTACAGAGAATAAGTAGCACAGACGGTAGGTAGAAAATAGGGGGAGGGCAAGAATAGTGTGGGAAATGTAGAAGCTAAAGAACTTATGACACATGGACATGAACTAAAGGGGGGAATGTGGGTGGGAGGGGGTGTGCAGGGTGGAGGGGAATGAAGTGGGGGAAATGGGACAACTGTAATAGCATAATCAATAAAATATATTTAAAAATTTTTTAAAAATACAAAGAAAGAATATGTATTTAAGCCTTACTGTGGAAGTCTGTTAAGCTTATGGATGTTTTTAGGCCCTATATATAATAATAATTGGATTTATTTTTCTCTTATTTTAAAGAAAATAAATCATTCATTCAACAAATATATATATTTGAATAATGTTATTTATTTACTCCTGTAAATACCCCTCTCCCTGCCTCCTCCCTCAATTCTACAGTCTAGCTTTAAAATACTTGTATATTTAGATTTTACATCAGGAATTCTCAAACTTTTAATACATCCAAGTCATCTAAGTATAGTGTTAAAATGTGAATTCTCATTCATTAGTTCTGCAGTGGGGTCTAGGATTCTGCATGTTTAGCAAGCTCCCATGAGACTCCTTGGCAGCCAGTCTGCTGACCACACTTGTGTATAGCAAGACCACAGTTTTCTAACCTGTTTCCAGCTTCCCCTCATTGGAGGTGGGGAGGTCCCTCCACACCCTCCACACGTAGGGGACTGTTTCAGTCTAGTGGCTGTGAGGAGCAGCTGATGGTTATATAACCAGGAATATAAGTGTAGGATTTAGATTACATGAAACAAGTAACTCAGCTAAGGATAGCAGATGAGGGCTACAGAGTATGAGTGAGAGAGGGAGCACAAGGGAGCCAGTGCTGAGAAAGACACGATTTTTTCACCCACTACTTCGGGGAAATGTTTATGAGTATGTGGACAGGCAGACTGTTGTCCTATTTGGCCTGTCATGAGTGCACAGGTGAGGCAGTAAATGTGGAGTTCTCTTGGGAATTTAGGAGTTCAGAAAAAGAGGCTCTGAATTGTTAAACTCTGATCACGCAGATGGGGGTGCTTCCGTTTCAGGGTTTAGGGCATGCTGTGTGTGGTGACAACCCTTTTAGCCAGCAGCGTCTCCTACCTGTGACTTCTGGGAATTATCATCAGGAGCCAACTGCAACCGGCATTTCTCAGTTCTTGTGCCAATGTAAGGAGTCTCTGATGTTGCACTCGTAATGCTGTGAAGTTAATGGGTGGAGGGCTCTGAAGACACTGCTTTTCCAATTAACACTAGTCCAGCAATAACAGACAGGATAACAGAATAACAGACTTTCTGTTATTAGGGTAAACTAAGAAAAGCACTAAATGTTCTGTTGCTACTACTTTTGATATTCTGCCTCCCAGAAGAGCTGGATCCATGTTTTTTTTTTTTTTCTTTAGGTTTTAATGGTGGCACTAATAGAGATGTCCCCATTTCTGCACCTTTATCAGCTTCTACTCATGTGTTTTTTTAATTGTGATAAAAAACCCCAAAACCACGTAAACTACTTATTTACCTTCTTAACAAATGTTTAAGTGTTCAGGATAGTGTTGTTAACTATAAACACATAAGGTCTCTAAAACACATATTCATCTTATAAAACAAACTCTAAATCCATTGAAACTTTTTATTTCCCCTTCCTTTCAACCCCTTATAACCACCATTCTACTTTCTGCTTCTTTGGGTTTACAACTTTAAATACCCCATACAAGTGGCATCATATGGTATTTGTCCTTCTGTGACTGGCTTATTTCACTTACATTATGTCCTCAAGTTTCTTTTTTTTTTAAATTATATTTTATTGATTATGCTATTACAGTTGTACCATTTCCCCCCCTTCATTACCCTCCACCCTGCACACCCCCTCCCACCCACATTCTTCCCCCCATGTGTCATAAGTTCTTTAGCTTCTACATTTCCCACACTATTCTTGCCCTCCCCCTGTCTATTTTCTACCTACCATCTATGCTACTTGTTCTATGTACCTTGTCCCCCTCTCTCCTCTTCCCACTCCCCTATTGCTAACTCTCCATGTGATCTCCATTTCTGTGTTTCTGCTCCTGTTGTAGTGGTTTGCTTAGTTGGCTTTTGTTTTAGGTCTGGTTGTTAATACCTGTGAGTTTTCTGTCTTTTTACTGTTCATATTTTTTATCTTCTTTTCCTTAGATAAGTCCCTTTAACATTTCATATAATAAGGGCTTGGTGATGATGAACTCCTTGAACTTGACCTTATCTGAGAAGCACTTTATCTGCCCTTCCATTCTAAATGACAGCTTTGCTGGATAGAGCAATCTTGGATGTAGGTCCTTGATTTTCATGACTTGGAATACCTCTTTCCAGCCTCTTCTTGCCTGTAAGGTCTCTTTTGAGAAATCAGCTGACAGTCTGATGGGAACTCCTTTGTAGGTGACTGTCCCCTTATCCCTTGCTGCTTCTAGAATTCTCTCCTTCATTTGAATCTTGGGTAATGTAATTATAATGTGCCTTGGTGTGTTCCTCCTTGGGT
>PVKU01010806.1:0-48755 GCA_004027475.1 Anoura caudifer | reverse complement strand
TTTTAACACCATTGATACACAAATGATTTTTAAAATTGGAAATCTGGCCCTGACCTATTCTCTGAACTCCAGATTTGTATATTTACCTGCCTTTTTGAATCTTATTTTGGAGTGGAATAGTTACTGAAAACTGAGACATGTCCCAAACAGACTTGTAAACGCCTCCCGGCCCTGACAATATGCTTCTTTTCCAGTCTTTGGCACTTCAGGACCTTGCAATACTCACCACTCACCTGCTCAAGACTCACACCTAAAAGTCTCCCTTGACTCCTGCCTTTCCTTCTCCCACCCTATTCAACACGCCAGCAAGTCCTATTGGCTCTCCATCCAAAACACATGCAGAATCTGTTCACTTCTTATCTCCGAAGCCATCATTCGGTCCAAGCCACCATCGATGTTTGTGTGGGCCATGCAGTATTAGTCTTTCCAAGTAGTTTCTCTGCTTCTTTTCTTGCTCTCTAAAAATCCATACCTGAATAGCAGGCACAGTGATCTTTCAAAGATAAAACAGCACTTAACCAAATTCAATGGCCATTCATCATAAAAGCTATAAACCACCATAACTAGGAGCAGAAGAGCTTGTCAGTGTAATAAAAGGAGTCTAGAAAGACGCCGGAGCTACCGCTGCACTTGGTCCTCTTCCCCCTCCATCCCACATGGCACTGGGAGTCCTGGCTAGAGCAGGAAGACATACAAAAGATTTTTTAAAAGCTTGGGGAAGAAGATACATGATTGTCTATGTATAAAACCCCAAAGATCTGTTAAAAAACAACAACAACTGGAACTACTAATCAAGTGCAGTAGGCTGGCAGGATACAAGGTGAGTGTACAAAAGTCAACTGCTTTGAATAGAAAGTCCAAATCATGGAGAGCTGCCTGCTCGGTCCCACCCTTGAAGAGTACATTTTATTTTTTTGGAATGTAATCAACAACTTAGTGGAAGGAAATAAAAATTGATGCCTTGGATGAAAACAAGAGTTAATTACCTTCCACTATACCAGCAACAAACAGAATTTGAAATGTAAAAAGATAACACTTGCAATAGCAACAACAACAAGGGAAGAAGTACTTAGGTGTAAACCTAACGAAACAGGTGTTGCATCTCTGTATGTGGAAAACTACAAAACTCTGAAGAAGGAAGTCAGAGGAGGTCTAACCACATGGAGAGACACGCTATGTTTCTAGGCTGAAGATTCAATGTTGTTAAGATGCCCATTCTTCCCACCTTAATCTGTACGACCAACACAATCCAGTGAAAACAATTCCAGCAAGCTAGTTTGTAGATGTAGGCAAAGTGAGTCTAAAATTGATTTGGAAAGGCCAAGACCTAGAATAGTCACCACAGCGCTAAAAAGGAGTAACAAAGCTGGAAGGCTCATACCACCCAGTTTGAAGACTGAACATACAGCTGCAGTAATGAAGACAGCAGGACTGGAGACAGGACAGACAGACAGATCAGTGGGACAGAACACAGAGCCCAGAAGTAGACCCACATGAATATATTGAACTGATTTTTTTTTAACAAAGGCAATTTAATGGCTAAAGGATAGTCTTTTCAACAAATGGTCCTGGAACAATTGGCCGTGTTTATGTAAGAAAGAACCTAGACGTGTCTTATACCCCAACCCTTGAGTTGACAAAAAGTAACTCAAAATAGATCACAGACCCAAATGTAAAATACAAAACTTAAAATTTCTGGAGAAAATAGGAGAAAATCTATGTGATATTGGGTTTGGTGATGAGCTTTTAGATACAACACCAAAAGCAGGATCCATGAAACAAAAAACCAAACAAATAAACAAAACCCCCCAAACCTTGGACTTTATTAAAATTAAAAACTTTGTTCTGCTAAGGATACTCCTAAGAGATTGAAAAGACAAATCACTGACTGGGAGAAAATATCCACAAATCACATTATTATATAAAGAACTTGTATCCAACATACACAAAGCACTCTTAAAACTCAACACTAAGAAAAAAAGGGTCCAATTGAAAAAATGGGCAAAAGATCTGAACAGACAATTCACCAAAGAATACATACAGATGGCAAGAAAGCATGTGGAAAGATACTCAGTATCACCCATCATTAGGGAAACACAATTCAAAATACAATGAGATACTTCTAATACCTGTTAGAATGGCTAAAATACAAAAAGCTGGCAAGACGATGCAAAACAGTGGAGCAACAAGAGCTCATTCATCACTGATGGGAATGGCAAATGACAGCCGCTTTGGAATATGGTTTGGGAATTTCTTATAAAGCTAAACATACTCTTACAATACCATCAAGTAATTGTACTTCTAGTTATTTACCCAACTGATTTGTAAAGTTATGTTCACACAAGAACATGTGAACTCTCATAGCAACTTTATAACCATCAACATTGTAAGCAACCAAGCTGTCCTCCAATGGGTGAACAGATAAACAGAAGTGGGTAAATTCATCTAATGAAATACTATTCAGCAACAAGAAGAAAGGCGCCAGCAGGCCACAACATGGATGAGCCCTAGATGCGTATTGCTAAGGGAAAGACGGCCGCTTGAGAAAACTACGGTGTGATCTCATTCACGTGAGCCTGGAGAGGGCACAACTGTAGCGGATAAACACATAAGTGGTCACCAGGGGCTTGGCAGGGGAGAGGGCTGAACTGAAGAAGCACAGGGAGTGTTTTACAGGCAGCGAAGCCATTCTGATGACACTGTAACGATAGCGTCCTTGGGTCCCAGCACAGAGGTAGGCGGGTACATAGTAAGAATGGCCCTAAGGGTACTTAGGGAATTTTCTCTCTAGTTGGATGCCTGACAGAGTATTTCTTTCCTTGCAGCTGAGTTCTTCCCTTACTGGTCACTTGACCCAGCTGACTAGCTAACCAGGCACCTAATCCTCTCACTCCTGTCTGAATGGCTGTCGTGAGGCCTGACTGCTTTGTGTTAACCTTGTCTTAAGTCACCAACATTTTTTTAAAGCCAATTTCTAGTAACCTGCCCTTCCTGAAATTGCAGAAAGCAATATAATACACAGGCTTGAGTCTCCTCCTGCCCGAGCCCCCCTTGCGCTCTGGGGCAAGTGCTGAGACCGGGGTGGTCGTTGGTGTGCCGCCGAGGCAGGAGCAGGGAACGCAAACGAGAGCTTGGGCGGCCAGGGCAGAAGCAGCTCTGGGTTATGGGCTCTTGGCTGTGCTCAGCCAACTTGGCCAGCTGCACCTGCCAAGACGGGCAGGAAAGCAGAGGACCCAGACAAATGAAGTTCAAGGAAACAAAGCCACATTTGGCTGGGAAGGGCAAGGAGAGGGGCGGTCAGCGAGAGCGGTGCTGCGTGTGCAGAATCCGAGCCCGTCCCATCTGTTATCTGGTCAGGGCAGGCGGATTACAGGCAGAGCGTGGGCCCAGGCAGGCGGCACCGAGAGGAAAATTTATGAATAGACCTTTAACTCTGGTCACTGTGGAGCCCAGCGGCTCTGAAAATTAGATCCAGATGGATAGTATTTTGATAGTTTCTCCTGACCAAGGAATTTATGTTAATGCTTGGGACTCAAGGGGAAGGAGGAAGCATTTACAGGCAAGGAATCCATAATTGCTTCTTAATCTGTTTCCAAAATTCGTCTGCGTTGTCACTCATTGCCACAGTCGGGGCTGGCATGGGGACAGGGAGGGAGAAAGACATGGGAGCTCAGGGCCCCACTCATCACATGTGCCTTGTGTGAAATTTCCTGCAGCAGAAACGGACACAGGCTCCCAAGTCAGGAGCGGTCCTGGGTTGGGGTCTGTGAGATCTTCCCCACCGGGAAGTGTACTGAGCCTCGCTCTGCTAGCAGAAGCATTTAAAGATGCTCTGAACACCAGGGCCGGTTTTCCTCCCTCCGCATTTAGGATTTCCCACGAGCTAACTACCGGGAGGGGTGAGGGATAACAGAGGTCGGTATATAGCAGCCATGCCCATCGATTTGAAGGCTTCTCTGAGAAGAGAGCTGTCTCCAGGCATGGCCCTGCCGTTAACCCTGACCTTGGTTGAGCTCCTGAACCCTCTCCAGGCCACCACGTCCTCATCTGCTAATGGACAGGCTTGCGTGCGAGCTCTGCAAGGACCCTTGCAAGCTCCAACCTTCAGCGCCTGTGTGGCCCAGCTTTGCTGGAATGTTGTAGGAAGAAGGGAAGGGCAATTCCTCTTTTCTGAGCTATGTTTTGGGAATTCCGTGGGCTTGAAAAGGACTTCAAAGACTTTTTGTTCTACTCCTATGTGGGATTTATCCCCCAGTTCATATCTCGAGGAGATGGGACTTCATGGGCTTACTAAGTAATCTTTGTCTAGCTCTTCACAGCCTTTACAAGTATGTACTGAGTACCCGCTCTGTGTCAGACCCGTGGTTGTAAGTCCCGATTCCGTGCTGAGAGGGCTGGGAAGAGCAGTGGCCCCAGGGGGTGCTCAGGGTGTGCCCAGTGTGCGGAGGGCTGGTGCTCCGTCTCCTCAGGGAGGCTGAGCTCCCCGCCCTGCCCGGCTGCTCTCGGAGTCCGCACCCTGGGGCCAAGTGCCGTCCTCTTTCCCAATCTTCCCCCAAAACCAACATTCACTTGAGCACTTGCACTGCTTGGGGATGTCCAAAAGGATAGCATCCTCTTCAGTTCTCCTCAAACTTTATGGCAAGGGTATGTGAGAGGGTTCATGGGGAAGGAGGGCAGGGGCTTTTATTAGAGCTAAGAATCTTTTTTTAAGGGAGGGGAAGGCAGGGAGAAAGAGAGAGAGGAACATTGATGTGAAGGAGGAACACGAGACTGGCTGCCTTCCCAGCCCCAACTGGCGACTTTTCACTTTGTGGGAGGACACCCAGGCAGCTGAGCCACGCTCACTGGGCAGGGCTAAGAATCTTAACTTCCATTTAAGAGATTGTTGTTAGTTGGCCCTGGCCGATGGTTGCAGCATTGTCCCGATACTCCAGGGTTAGAGTTTCGATCCCCGGTCAGGGCACATATGGAGTCAACCAATGAATGAATGAATGCATCGATAAGTGGAACAACAAACCGATGTTTCTCTCTCTCCCTCTTCCTAAAATCAATTTTTAAACAAACAAATAAAAAAAGAGATCATCATGGTCAATGGATTCTAAGAAGCTGATCTTTCTTCTCTGCACAGTCCCTCCAGTCCCCTAGCCTGGGCAACAATGAAAATGTGTTATCTCGTCTGTACTACTGGGTGGCTTGAGGAGAAGGCTATATAGTGAGTAATATTTCTACGTGAGAAAAACAGGAGACCAGTGTAAGTGATGCAGATTATGTTAATCAACAAAGGCATGAAGGATTCTACTTCAGGTCGAGAGGAGGAAAATGCACTTGGCTCTACTAGATCACTTCCAAGTTCGGGTTGTGGACAGCCCTCACCTCCCGGCGCGCTGTTGCCCACTCTAGCTGGCCTCTCAGATCCTCCGAGGGGGTGACATTGGCACCACCTCTCTCTCTCCTGCTGCTTTATCTCTTAACCCACTGCCCCAGCTCTGGGGCCTTTATCTACAGGCTATCCTCAGAGAATCAGGTCCAACTGAGCTGGTGATTTGACCTTTGATGTTTCCAGTGGCTGCTTCATGTCTTTAGAAATGGATTTCTGTTACTCCACAGAACTCAGCATGTTTGACCTAATGGGCTGGGCCTTCTTTGCTTTGCTCTCTGATGATACACTGGCCACATTATTAATTATGGTTCATTTCTTAGGCTCCAATGAAAACCATAGAGCATTGGCTTATATCTGCCTTTGCACGGGGGTTAGGAATGGAGTAGGGCAGTGGAGAGAGAAGTGTGATATCACAGCATTGAAGCCTGAGGGCAGCAGTATTAGATAATTTTTCTCCAGTTGGGGACCTGGGGGTGGTGGGGACAAAGAGGTCAATCACTAGCATGTAATGAGGGGGCACCTCTAGGCCTGCTGTCTGTCTTTGTCACTCCTTAGAACAAAGAGCCTGCCTCCTGGATGACTGGGAACTGGTCATGGTGGAGATTGAGAGTACAAAGAGATGAACTAACAGGGTCAGTTCATGAAAGGTTTTGGAAGGCATGCATAGGAGTTTGAACTTGATTTTGTAGGCGATGGGAAACCATTTGAAGCAGGGAACTGCTCATTCCAGCAGCTGTATGATAATGGATTAACGAGGGGAGCTTGGAAGGCTGGAGACCACTGAGGAGCCACAGAGGCAGTCCAAGCAATGAAGAGGAAGCTATTTAGTACCAGAGTAAAACCGACTTGTTGACTGAGAGATAGAGGGAGAGGGAGGCGCTGACTCCATGGTTTTGGTCTGAGAAATTGAATGGATGGCCATGTTAACACCGGAATGAGAAATCTGGCAGGAGAGAGAAGCGTGAGAAAGGGAGCGGAGGACAGCTTCGGTTTGGAACACACTGGATTGAAGATGCTCTGGGGGCATCCGAGTAGCATTGTGTGTGCTATTTGGCCACAGAGATTTAGAGCTCTGGAGAAACCGCCTGACTGCAGGTACACCTCTCGGGTGTCATCAGCATCAGGGTGATGTGGACATTGTGGGCGCAGGTGAAGTCACCTAGGAAGAGAAGCACAAAACCTCGGGGAGTTCAGCGTGCAAGGGGAAGGCAGAGGTGGAGGGGTCAGAAGGGAGGAGACTGAGAAAATTCGGTCCGTATTGCAGAGCGAATGCTGCCCTGTCCATCCTTGTCTCAGCCACGGGAAGATTCCTGGCCATCCTAGGGCCTCTCCCGCCCC
The DNA here is from genome assembly GCA_004027475.1 of Anoura caudifer. Classification (NCBI taxonomy): domain Eukaryota; kingdom Metazoa; phylum Chordata; class Mammalia; order Chiroptera; family Phyllostomidae; genus Anoura; species Anoura caudifer. The sequence goes on along the minus strand of PVKU01010806.1, from coordinate 42,037 downwards.
CAGGGGCTGGGCTGGCTCTGCAGAGTGGCCTCCCCCACACTGCTTGTAGGCCAACGTTTCTCAAACAGGCAACTGCAGGTGTTGTGGTGTGTTGTTGCTCTCCTTTGTTCGCTGTGGAGGGATGGGGGAGGTGCCAAGAGTGCTCTAAGGAACTGTCCCTGATGGTCTTGGGATACACACTCTGAGGGGGTTTCAGTTCTCCAGCTCAAGGTACCCCCAAGTGGCCTGGGCCTTGTGCACCTGAACTTGAGGTGCCTGCTGTGACCTGCTTAGACCAGAGACATGTCTCGGGCTCACAGACACCCCAGTGCTGCTCACGGCACCATGTGCTATCATTTGTGCTACTACAATGTTTTATTTTTTTTTAGAGCTGATTTAAAAAAATAGCTGCATTGAGGCCTAGTTCTTATACCAGACAATTCACCCATTTAAAGTGTGTGGTTCAATGGTTTTTCATATGGTCACAGGTGTGTACGACGACCACCCCGGTCAGTTTTCATCACCCCGAGAAGAAACCCTATACCCTTTAGCAATTACCCACTTACCCCTTTATCCCTTTACATGTTGCCCATGCCCCGTGGCCCCAGCCCTAGGCAACCACTGATCTACTTTCCGCCGCTGTTCTGGACAATTCATGTGAATGGGACCACATACTACGTGGTTTACTTCACTATGAAAGATTCCATTGCTCCATCTGATAACTTAATCTTCACTCTGGAGGAAGGATATCGGTCTTAAGCACAGTGCCGGGTGCTTCTCAGTTACCTCATCGGATTCTCCCCACCTCTCCAGGAAGGCAGCCTCACTGACCCATTTTACAGGTGAAGGAGCCAAGGTCACGGAGACTGAGCAACTCATCAAAGGCCTGAGATGGTGAGCAGCAGAGCTGGGATGAGCAGCCAGCTCTGTCTGGCTGCAAACATGCACGGGCTGCTTTGTGCTAAAGGGCTGCGGTGCCAGGTAGGGTGGGGGTCTTGTTGCCAGGATGGGTGGGAGAAGACAAACTATTGGCCAGCAGCTTCGAGGGCCTTTCCTAGAATAAGTCCTGTAGAGCCTGCTGGACAAGCACAGGGCCGGCTGATTCCAGGAACAGGGGCTGTTGGCCCGGGGCTTGGAGCACACTTGCCTCTCTCACTGCTTCTCCACGAGGGCCAGGGGGTGGCAGTGGCCGCAGTGGCAGAATCTGGACCAGACTTTTCAGGCAGTTGTCACCACCGAGCCCGGCCCAGTCACTGGTACCAGTGTCTAGCCTGGGGACACTGATAGACACCTGTCCCCATGCTCCAGCCTCAGAATCAAGGCTTTCGAGTCAGGGCCCCGCCACCCCCACTGCGGGGAACTTATCATCTCATTACAAAGGATACGGCCTATTTTCTCAGTATGGTTATATGCAGTAATGAACCGTGCAGCAAAGCACGCAAGATAGATGGCAGCTTTCACTAGTGAAGCCGAAAACTTGGTTAACTTAATAGTCTATTTATTACCTTCACTCTCGGAGCTTACAAGCACTGGATTAATATCACCCATTGTCCCCCTTGCTATACAATTAAAACTAGTAATTTGTGATCACACACACTGACTCCAGCACAGATGGGTATGAAATTTGGGAACAGGGAGAAAAACCTAGAGATTCTGGCCCCCCTGAAGTCAGGGTGGTGGAGTCATAGTCCTTGCAGCTTAAATGAGAACTGCTTCTAAGACAATGACCTTTCAGAAGAAAATGAACTTGAAAAGAAAGGACCACTCTGCTGTCCTTTGCCTGGTCTTACCCATTTCCGCCCGCACCTTCAGGCAGGAGACTGGCAGAGCCTGCACTCTCTGACCGGCAGAAGGAAAGCTGGCTGGGCCCAGCCTCACTTACTGAGACAAGACGGTGTGAGGCTGAATTGGATTATTATGATACAGCTTCTCCAAAGCCACGCCCAGCTTTCTGCTTCCTTTCCCACCTACTAGTGGGGAGCCTGGCAGGTGGCTACCTTCTGACCAATGAGACATAGGGAGGAATCCGCTTAGGAACTTCTAGGAAAGGTACTCTGCTTTCTGAAAAAATGGGAAGGTATGCTATGAGGGTTTGCTGGTGCTGCCCCTTTCTCCTTCTTCCTGCGTTGGATGTGGATGTGATACCTGAAACTTTGGCAGCCACCTTGTGAAGATGAGGATGACGGCATTCGGATGTTGATAATGGGGGAGGTTGTGTGAGGGCAGGGGCGGCGGGCATGTGGGCCACCTCTGCACCTTCCACTCCATTTTGCTGTGAGCTTAAAACTTTTCTAAAAAATTAAAGTCTTTAAAAAATACAATATCTTAGTAAAAGGTAATGCGGTAGGGATAGCAAAATAGTAAAAGAGAGGGAGCTTGGGTTCTTGATTGTGTAACTCAGCTGGCAGACCAGCTCTGAGACCATCTACCCCTGGACTTTTGTTAAACAAATAATACATGTCCTTTGGTTTAAGCCACAGTCAAAAAGGCCATTGAGTTACTTTTGGCTGAAAAAATTCCCAAATCATATAAACGACTCCCGCTTCCTGAGCCCCATGGACATGCCTTTGGAAAGTGCTTTGTGTTCATTTTGAAGCTTTCTTCACAACATCCCTTGAAGCAGGTGCTATTATTACCTCCATTTTGTAAATGAGGACATTTGGGTTTGAGGTCACACAGCTAGGAAACAGCAGGGCCTGGATCTGAACCCGAGTCTTTCTGACTCCAGAGGGTTAGTACTGTTGAGCATTACACTCCGTCATTTCCTAAATGGTTCACTGGAGCACCGATGCCTGGGAATGAGAGCTGCTTACCATGCGGTTGACCTAACAGTACTCAGCACAAATCAAGAAGTTTGTCCACATGACCCACCGAAGTCAGGTGAACTCCAGTCTAACTGGTGACGAGACGGCATGCTACCCCCTCCCTCAACCTCCCACAAACAGTCCAAACAAGCCGCATTCACGGACAGGCTGTAATTAGTCAAACTAGCCTAACCTGTCTCGGCCAATCCGGTGGTCCCAGAGTGACACGGGTGCAAGGAGAAAAGGGCCTGGAGAGAGCCCTGGAGGGAGGAGACCCCCAGCCAAGCCCGTGGAGCCCATCGGAGCCCACCGCACAGCTTATGAGACAGGGCGTGTTGAAAAGAGAAAGATTAAGAGCAACAAGTATAAAAAACATATGGACAAAAACTAGGGGGGGGTGGAAATGGGAGGGAGGTGGGGAGGGCTGGGGCAGTGGGCTGGGATGGGAGTAAAAAAACCAGAAAACTGTACAAGAACAACAATTAAAATAAAAATAAAAAAATGAAAGTAACATTAGTAATACTATAATGTTTTAAATCCAAAAAAAAAAAAAAAAAAAAAAAAAAAAAAAAAAAAAAAAAAAAGAAAAGAAAAGAGAAAGATTGGGGTGGCTTTGAAAACTGGGTCTGCTTCTCCCAGCAACACTTCCACTGCCTCTCCTGGCTGGAGGAAAACAACCCAAGTTTGTCATTGTTCTCTGACATAAGTTTTCTAAAAATGGGTGAACTACTTGTGACTGCTCCTGGTTCTCCGAGCTGCCTGCTCAGTGCTGGCTGCACAGCAGATGCTCAGCAGTGTCTGTGGCGTTTGTGATGAGTCAGGGTAATAGGGGGAAAAAAGAGATTGCTTAATGAATATGGTTTGGCCTTCTATTCTCCAATGAAAAAGCAAAAAACAGGCTTCTTCATTGGTCACATGCATCAGCCAATGATATTTACCATGCGAGGGGACTGCTCATGGATCCTTTCCCATCAACCCAGTAACTATCAACCCCTCCATTATGCATATGCATGTTCGTGTAGCCAGCAGCCAATGGAGGGAGTTGGCCACACGGTGGATTCTCCCTCCCCTCCCAGCCATCCGACCATCCCCTCAGCAGGAGGTAGAGGAGTTCTCCCCTGTCACACCTCCTCTGGGCAGAACCCGTTTAGAGAGGGGGGAATCAGACTAAACATATGCAAGAACTGGGGTTTAAACATCCCACGAAGATTAACTTATCTGCAGTAATTGCCTTAACTAGGGGCTTTTTAATGCTTTTCGAAGTTTCTTAGAGGAGAAAAAATATGCAGAGTGAGTCTTAACAGCAGCCAACAGAGGAGATACACAGAGAAAAAAAAAGTATCAACCATAAGAAGCCCATAGCTAGGAAATTTTCAGGCACTGATTCTAGGGGATTTAATAAGAATGTAATTTGTATAATTAACCATTCATCAATGTCAATTTCATTAAATGAATGCCAGAAATATTACCTTCAGCAGCACGACCTAACAGGATTGGAATATATTATATGAAAAATGAACACTTAGCGGTTCCCCCCCTGCCCCGCTCTGTCTGTCACAGCAAGATTTGCAAGGCTGAGAAATAATTTAAAGGGTAGTAAATGAAACTGGCTGAGGCAAATGTGTGCGTTTTGGTAACTAACCTCCATCGTGATGTATGAGAGTGTATGTCAAAACGTTTTCCTGCGGCAGTGACTGAAGGGACTTGGAACTCCCTTCTAGGCGGTGAAACGTGAGCAATAACGTCAGAAGCTTACCAAAGGCACCCCTCGTCCTGCCTGGGTACCGCTCACTCTTCCCCTAGGCAGGCTCTCCAGGGGCCAACCCCAAAGGTCGTGGATTTTTGTATCTAGAATTTGCAGACCTTCCCTAACTCCTCCAGAGCAGCCTGGCACGGAATCGGAGTCGGAATGGCATGCCTATCTGCCCAGGAAAGTGATGATGGATGCCCAGTAGAAGGAAATTATCCTGAGTTTTATTCATGCTATTGCCTGCAGTCATAGGGGGAACATGGGGCTTGAGGTAGGGGGGCGGATGAAATACTTGTAAATTGGACTTATTTCCAAGGTTGCTCACGGGGGAGGTTGTTTGTGGGGATTTAGCCGTTTCAGCTCACTCTGGGAAGAGTGGAGAACAGAGGGGGCAATAACGTGCCCACGTGTGTGCCCATGGGAATGTATGCCACACGTGCACACATGCCAGATCATGTAACCCGAAGGCCGATGCTTGAGCTTTGCAAGTAGTCATCGATGGAGTAGGCACGGGACCTCTCACATAGTAGGTGCTCAACCGATATTCGTTTAACTGAGTTTCTCTCAATGTCAGCCCCACACCCACTCTCTTCTGACCCAGGGCACCGCAGAGCTAATAATATCGGATCAGTATTCCTGAGGAATCCGCTTTCCAGATCACAGGTCCTGAGAGGCAAGAAACACATTACAGGGCAACCCAAATGTACTTTTAAAAAATGAAATCATGCAACAGAAAGGTTTTCCAGAATGTTTTCTTAGGCATTAGATTTTCAACATCACACAATCTATTAATAGGCAGAAAGGAAGTATTAGTCTGGGAATCAGGAAACCAGATGTCAACATTGGACTAAACCTTCTCAGTTGTCTGCAGCTTTACAGTTCTGTGTTATCCATTATTTGATACCATGCAATACAATGCTCCTCCCCTACTTAACCACTGAAGAAGACACATGTGGAACTGGGGTGAAGGGAGACGGGTGTCACAAAGCTAGCTTGGAGAGTGTGTCCAGCTCTGTGCCCTAGGCCTGTGGGGTGATGCAGGACTCAACATTACTGCCTCTATTTCTTTAAAAAAAATTAATTCTATTTCTTAGAGAGAGGGGAAGGGAGGGAGAGAAATATCTATGTGAGAGAGGAAACACCAGTCGGTTGCTTTTCATACGTGCCCTGACCTGGGACTGAACTTACAACCCAGGCACGTGCCCCAACCAGAAGTAGAACTGGCAACCCTTCAGTTTGCACAGTTTGCAGGACGGCACCCAACCCACTGAGCCACACGGGCCAGAGCAATTACTGCTTCTATTTCTGAAATATTTCCTGAGTGTGTTTTCTCCTGCCCATCCTCACAGTCACTTTCTCTTCTTTCTAGCTTGGACTGCATGACACCAGGCAGGTACTGCGTCCTCTCTGAGTCACATTGTCTTTACCTGTAGAATGGGCCCTCCCTCCCAGGGCTGCAGTGAGGATTCAATGAAATGGCGTAACGTGCCTGGCCCAGGGCCTGGTGAGATGGAGCAGGTGTTCAATCCAGGTTTCCTTCCCCCCTCGCTCCTCTTTCCCATCCTCTTCCTCCAAATGAGCAATTGCTCTACCTGATGAGTTCCTTCATCACTCTCCTGCAAGGGGGTCAGCAAATCTGGTACACTGATTCACCCCAAGATGCTATGAAGTCACTCTGTTAGCTTTGAGGGGAATTAGCATTTTAAGAAAATATGGCAGGAGGGGTTAATGTTTAAGATAAAAAAGAGCAATAGAACTCAGGATGGAGCTGCAGGTGTCTGTCCAGGAGGCTCCCTTCGAGATGACCACCCACGTCAAACTCTTTGATCTGGGTCATATGTGAATTGTGGTCCAGATTTCTGACCTGGAAATTGGGACAAAGAGCTTTTGGAGCTACTTCCAAAGATGTGGACGGAACCTGGAAGATGGAAGTGGGATTCTGAAGTGTTGGCATGATTGGACGGTTTGAAGGTCTGTAAGTGGGGCACACAATGTGTGTTTAGGAGATTCCACCTGAGTGGTCCACGAGGGGAAGCAAAGTCTGTTGGGGCTCAGAGCCCTGGGTTCGGGAGTGGCTGTACAGGCTTATAATGTACAGGTTTCCATGTGACTTTGGGCGGGTCACCAGGAGCCTCCGCTCCTCCTTGTGATCTGGGGAGCACATGGTGCTTGGGTAGAGAGGAGCTGGGGGGGGCACGATTAACAGGAGCTTAGCATGAGACACTGAGCACGTCGCCTGACACAGCCAGGTGTGAGGTGCAGGGCCATGGGGGCCTTGGGAACATGGGTCTGAAGCCCAGGCTGAAAATAACTGTGCTGATTTCAGCCCCTTTTTCTCACTGTCTACAAGCAGTAAAACTCTCCAATTAGGCTCCATTCAGCAGGACTGGCGGCCTTCTCCCTCCAGGAGGTAAACTTGCTTATGGAGTGGAAACCAGGTGCATTCTTCAAACTTTGGCCGGACTCCAGACAAGTGTGCTCTGCTGTGGTCCCAAGGTGATTCCTGCCTGGCCCCTTTCAGGGACTGTGGAGGGCTGTGGCCTCAGGGTTCCTTTGCAGGGTGGTGGGAGTGGAACCCAGGGTTTGGCTCCAGGCCTTTCAGACCCTTCCTCTTCATTCTGAAGGCAGCTCAGCTGGGAGTGGCTTGTCCCCTGACAGCTGTGGGCGGAGCTAAACCTGACACCTGGCCAGAGGGAAGCGTCTCAGGAGAGCCCCTCAGGCAGGCTGCTGGACCCCTAAAACAGGACGCTCACGGTGGGGGCTGAGGGGCAGGACTTGTGCGGTGGAAGGAGCCCGGCTGGGTTGGCAGATGCAGATCGATGCCCAGCTCTGCCCCAGCCAGACCTGGGACTCCCTTGACCTTGGGGACCTGGTTCTTCTGCTCTGAAAGAGGGAGTTGTACTAGACCAGGGGTTTCAAAACTGCTGTTATTGTAAACAGCAGAACACTTTCCATAAATTAGATCTAAACGAAGAATTGATACATAAAAACACACAGAGGCAAAAACTTCCTGGTTATATCGCTCCCCTCTCCTGCAAAGAACTTTGTGAAACCCCAGGCCCTGAGGCGTATTGGAGGAACCATCAGCATAAATCTCATCCATTATTCTGTGACTGCATCTGATCAGTTGTGTCCCTTCATTATTTTGATGAATATCCCTGAGAGACAATAGAAAACATATACAGGTCTCTGCCCCTGCTTCCTGGCACAGGGCTCCCGAAACCCTTGTCATTTTCTGGGTGACAGGGCTATCTTTTGTTCTAATGGGGAGACTTTAGGTGGGCTCCTGCGTGAGGGCTGGTCACCGGGAAGACCAAGGTTGGACCAAGATTAGAAGGTTGGAGTTTTCAGCCTTCTCTTAAGAAGGGGGAGGGGCAGTTCATCTGTTTTCTTTATCATATCCTTTAATAAACTGGTAAACACAAATAAGAGCTTCCCTGAGTTCCGTGAGTCCCCCTAGCAAATTAATCAAACCCTGGTGGGGGGTGGGTGGGACCTTAGGAACCTCTGATTTGTAGCCAAGTCAGGCAGAGGTAGTGGATCACCTGGGTATCTACTGCTTGTGATTGGTCTCTGAAGTAGGGGGCAGTCTGGTGGTACTGAGCCCCTAACCTGTGGAATCTGAAGCCATCTCCACATGGACAGTGTCAGAATGGAGTTGAATTGTAGGCCACCCAGCAGCTATCAGAGAATTTTTGGTATTGTGGGAAAAACCCACACATGTGTTAGAGTTAGGCTCAGAAGCCTTTAATTCCCTACCATGCAGCTCAAACTTTATGCACTGATGATCAAAAAAGAGAAAACACTTTGGAATTAAATTTGAGTCTTTGGGTAGGTCACTTCTTTTTGTTTACATTTTCCAAGAAGTCATTTATGATGTCAGAATGACTTATGATTATCCTGGTAGGTACTGAAGCTTGTAAAGGCCACCTAATCACTTTGCTTTGATATTCATCAGTCACTTACACCTATGAAGGATGGTGGGGTGGAGCAGGGTGTGTGCGCGTGCGTGCATGCACGCGTGTGTGAGAAGATGGAGCAGCTACTGGCCCAGGCCACCAATGACTCTCCGCAGGACAGAGCTCTCTGCCGTGATTCCACTCGCCCCCTTCCTCTTGTCCTTTCCTCTGGCTCTCCTTCCCCACTTCCCTCCCTTCCTCCCAATATTGAGGTGTCACATTCACACTCCTGCAGACTGTGATGGGAAGAGAAGTTGGAAGTAAGGCCAAGACGAAGGACATTGTCTCCTCAGGGAGTGAGCCCTGCAAATGAGCCCAAGGCAGGGAGGACTGGGGAGGTGTCCTCTGGGGACCCCCGAGAACAGAGCGAGGAGCTCAGCTCTGCAATGGGGAGTGAAGGGCAGGGCAGGGTGTTGGGCGCACAAGCAAACGCAGACCCTGTCTCTCAAACCCAGCAGACTTTGTGCACAAGAAATACTGGAAGGAGAGCTGGGGTAGAAGTTCTTCGGGAGGAGACAGGTAGCTGCCTGGTAAGAGGGAGGAGTTTGCAGACAGAGCTGTGCCTCCCACCTGCACACGAGCTGATGAGTCTGGTTCAGGGAAGGGGGCTGCCCCCAGCACATAATAACAGCAACAATAACTAATAATCTATACTTAATGAGATTAAATTAATAATTATTTTAATTATGGCACATTTCCCTCCCCTTTCCTTCCTGCCAGGGCAGGCTTGGCACTGCTCAGGATTACAGTCATAATGGTAACAGATAAACCTTAATTAAAACATTCCGAAATACAATGGCTGAATTAAAATGCTGTGACAGTTCGTTTCTGTCTCATTTTGATCTCTTGCTATGACGGTGAATGTTTCCCTGCTGTTGTCAGCATCACAGCTGTTCTGAGAGCTGTCCACACCCAGTTCAGGGGGAGCTTCCAGAGCTCCTTGACACCCCTTGGGGTGATGGAGAACTCCCAGGAGTCGGGGACCACTTGGGGCTCTTCCTTCCTAGCCTTTTCCGATTGTGCCGTGTGCATGATCAAAGCTGAATCTGGTCTGCCTGTCTGCCCACATCCCATGCCGTAGTTTGCTCTCATGCCTTGACCTGAAGATGTGTCCTCTGCTTTGGCCCCGTGGGCACGATGGCTGGGGTTTGAGCCAAGCCTGCCTCAGGCAGCCCCGGACTGCATGAGTTTGTCTGCAGGCTCCCTGCTTTCCTGTCTCCCTCTGAGATCCTCCCACACAGCCCATCTATCCGCTGATGTTTTCTGACTAGGACCACATCTGGAGGCAGGTTGCCCTGTATCGTTGGCTTCTCCAAGGTCGCCTCTGGACTTTTGACAGTGTTTAGCATTTTTCTATTAATTCATCCACATATTCATTCAGCTACAAAGACAAAGGACATCATCTTATTCTCATGAACCTTAACACCCAACAGAAAGGAAGGTGCTCAGATGAAGGGAGTTCTGTGTGCCTAGCATTGCCAGAGACAGTGCTGGTTGTGATGACAGCACGGGGCGGTGGGGCACCGACAGGGCAGGGCAGGTGAGGGACAGCTTCTGGGTTTGTGGCCCCAAGCTAAACTTGAAAGAAGTAAGAGTTATCAAGTAGATGACAAGAGGAAGAAGGTCACCTTGACAAGAGAAACATCGTGTTCAAAAGCATGTGGGCCCGGCTCAGCACAGCATCCCTGGAACTGCAAGTAATAGTGTGGCTATGGGCAGGGTTCAAGGGGAGGGGAGGTGAGAGGCAGGGTTGCAGAGGTAGGACAGATTTAACTTTGGGATATGCCTAAGAGGGCTCAAGTTCATGAATGGCTGCATGAAAGAGCCAGGCCAAGGAAGGAGCTAATTAATTTGTATGATGTTTACTGATGGGCACCTAGGTTGTTTCCAACACTTGGCTATTGTAAATTGTGCTGCTATGAACATTGGAGTGCATAGGTTCTTTTGGATTGGTGTTTCAGGGTTTCAGGGATATAGTCCTAGCAGTGGAATTGCTGGGTCAAAAGGTAATGAATGGATTAAGAAACTATGGTACATTTACACAACGGAATTCTATGCAGCAGAAAGAAAGGAGCTCCTACCCTTTGCGACAGCATGGATGGAACTGGAGAGCATTATGCTAAGCAAAATAAGCCAGGAAGTGAAAGACAAATACCATATGATCTCAACTTTAACAGGAACCTAACCAACAGAACAAACAAACAAGCATAATACAACCAAAGACACTGAAATTGAGAACAAGAGAGGAGAAGAATAGGAATTTCTAGGGAAAAGGGGAAGGGTTTAGAGCAACAAGTGTGAAAGACACATGGATAAAAGCTAGGGGGGGTGGAAATGGGAGGGAGGTGGGAAGGGCTGGGGTGGTGGGCTGGGATGGGAGTAGAAGACAGAAAACTGTATAAGGACAACAATTAAAATAAAATTAAAAAAATAAAAAAAATTTTGTATGACGTTACCCCAAGCATTTGCTAAGCCCTACTTTGTGCCAAGCAACGAGCTAGTGGTCTTTTCTTTCTCGCCTGTCTTGCTGAAGCTAATTCCTAGAGTTGCCCTGACTCACAGGCTATTTGCATCAAAAAGTCTCCTTTTGGCCCTGGCTGGTGTGTCTCAGTGGATTGAGCACTGGCCAGCAAACCAAAGGGATGCCAATTTGATTCCCAGTCAGGGCACATGCTTGGGTTGCAGGTCACATTCCCCAGTAGGGGGCGCTCAGGAGGCGACCACACATTGATGTTTCTCTCCCTCTCTTTCTCCCTCCCTTCCCCTCTCTCTAAAAGTAAACAAATAAAATCTTTAAAAAAAGTCTTGAACTTCCAGCCAAGATGGAGGCATAGGTGGACACACTGTGCCTCCTTGCACAACCAAGATTAAGGACAGCAAAGATTTAGAAACAACCCCTCCCGCCCCAGATATGACAGAAAATTGAACTGTAAGGAAGTTCAACAACCATTCATCCAGACAGGCAGGAGGGGCGGAATCGGTGGCTCGCAGAGAGGGATTGAAGCAGGAGAAAGTGGTGGTTGGTGGTCCTGGGCACTAAGGCGGCAGCTAGCAGACCCTGGGCATGCAGGGTGGCTGGCCGACTGCAGACACACATTTGTGCACAGATAAATCAGGTGAAAACAGGGAGACAGACTGGGCAACCCAGGGCCTCAGCGCTGGGAAATAAAGCCTAAAAGCACCGATTGAAAACACTTGTGGGGGTTGAGGTGCTGGGAGAGACTCCCAGCATCACAGGAGAGTCCGTTGGAGAGACCCACAGGGTCCTAGAATGTACACAAGCCCACCCACCTGGGAGGCAGCACCAGAAGGGTCCAATTTGCTTGTGGGAAACGGCCGAAGGGACTGAAATACAAGAGAGAGTGGAACAAGAACCATTGTTCCCTCTCTGACCCCGCCCTCACATACAGTGTCACAACCCAGAGACTGGGTTGCCCCATCCTGGTGAACACCTAAGGCTCTGCCCCCATACATAATAGGTAGGACCAGGCCCCCCCCCCCAAAAAAAAATACGGCTTAAGCAGAAGAACAGATCAAAGCCCCAGAGCCAATACAACTAAGTGATCAAGAGATAGCCAACCTATCAGATGCACAGTTCAAAGCACTGGTGATCAGAATGCTAGCAGAATTGGTTGATTTTGGTCAAAAATTAGATGAACAAATGAAGGCTACACTAAGTGAAATGAAGGAAAATGCACAGAGAACCAATAGTGATAGAAAGAAAACTAGGACTGAAATCAATGGAGTGGACCAGAAGGAAGAAAGAAACAACCAAACAGAAAAGAATGAAGAAACAAGAATTCAAAAAGAGGAGAGGCTTAGGAACCTCCAGGACATCTTTAAACATCCCAACATCCAAATTATAGGGGTGCCAGAAGGGGAAGAGGAAGAGCAACAAGTGGAAAACTTATTTGAACAAATAAGAAAGGAGAACTTCCCCAATCTGGCAAAGGAAATAGACTTCCAGGAAGTCCAGGAAGCTCAGAGAGTCCCAAAGAAGGTGGACCCAAGGAGGAACACACCAAGGGACATCAGAGTTACATTAGCCAAGATTAAAATGAAGGAGAGAATTCTAGAAACAGCAAGGGATAAAGGCACAGTCACCTACAAAGGAGTTCCCATCAGACTGTCAGCTGATTTCTCAGAAGAGACCTTCCAGGCAAGAAGGGGCTGGAAAGAAGTATTCCAAGTCATGAAAGTCAAGGACCTACATCCAAGATTGCTCTATCCAGCAAAGCTTTCATTTAGAATGAAGGGAAGATAAAGTACTTCTCATGTAAGGTCAAGTTCAAGGAGTTCATCATCACCAAGCCCTTATTATATGAAATGTTAAAGGAACTTACTTAAGAAAAAGAAGATAAAAAATAGGACAGTAAAAAGACAGCAAACTCACAGGTATTAACACCTGCACCTAAAACAAAAGCAAACTAAGCAAACAAGTAGAACAGGAACAGAAACACAGAAATGGAGATCACATGGAGAGTTAGCAACAGGGGAGTGGGAGGAGGAGAGAGGGGGACAAGGTACAGAGAACAAGGTAGCACAGACGGTGGGTAGAAAATAGACAGGGAGGGCAAGAATAGTGTGGGGAATGTAGAAGCTAAAGAACTTATGACACATAGACATGAACTAAAGGGGGGGAATGTGGATGGGAGGGGGTGTAGGGGGAGGGGAATGAAGGGGGAAATGGGACAACTGTAATAGCATAATCAATAAAATAAAATTAAATTTAAAAAGTCTCCTTGATTGGCACAGAGAAGAAGGAATTAACACACATGTACACCCCACCCAAATATAACAGCCCCAAATTTACCTATCCCAAAGTTATTTAAAAATATTTTATGCTACCATCTCTTTATGTGCTCACCTCACTGATAAATTAATTGATTCATTCATTAACACACTTTTAAAATATCTTAATACAACAAATTTGCAGTGGTCCTACATGCCAGGCATTGTCTGGATGTTGGGGGATCAAAGGTGAGCCCTACAGGCCTCCGTTTCCGAAGCGCGCACAGTCACGTGTGAGCTGGGAAGTGTGTGAGCGGCAGCAGGCAATGGGGGAGGGGTGCCTCGGCCCTGTGAGCAGCCCTTCGAGGTGCCGCCAATGCCACAGACCCCGCTGCCGCTAGTGAAGCCCCTCACCTACCTCACTAGAGAAAACATCTAGGAAAATAAAATAAAGGGTTGAAAGCCTATAAAAGGTATCCTGGGCACTAGTTACATATGAGAGATAAATAATGCTATTTATGAAAACATCAAGTGGAAGGGTTGCATAACTTCTTTTTTTTAATCCTCACTCAAGGACAAGTTTTTATTGATTTGAGAGAGAGAGAGAGAGAGAGAGAGAGAGAGAGAGAGAGAGAGAGAGAGAGAGAAACTGACTGGTTGCCTCCTATACATGCCTCCTATACATCCTCCGACCAAGGATCAAACCTGCAACCTAGGTATGTGCTCTGACTGGGAACTGAACCTGCAACCTTTTGGTGTATGGGACAATGCTCCAACCAACTGAGCCATACGGCCAGGGCAGATGCATAACTTCTTTAAGAACAGCTCCTACCACTGCCAGTGTGTCAGTACTGAGAAGCCTGAAATAATTGGAGCTTCAAGGCGGGTGGAGCTGGCCTTCCCAGCATCATCGCCCACCGTGTGAACTAGTAAGCACAGAACCTTCTTCTCCCAGCCGTCCCTCTCCCACTGTCTGGCCCCCTCGCCACCCAGCGCTGGCCACAGTCAGACTATCTCCGCGGGTGCATTCCAAAACCTTCCTTTTCCATTTAGAACACGATTGCATGTGTGCTGTACATAAGCGATATTGATCGGCAATACGTGGAAGGCTGGAGGACTCTCTCTGTGGAAATGTTAGGGAGGGGGAGGGGAAATAAAATTAAAAAGAGAGTTGGAGAAACACCCATGGCCTCCAGTTGGAAACTGCTCAAATATTTGAAGCTAACGATGTTTTAGTTGCTTTTTCCTTTCTTTCTTTTTTTTTTCCTTAGGAGTTCTAAATGTCAATATTGCATTTACCGCTGAACAAGCTAAAATCATAACAAATATAATGAAAGAAGAGAGTAAGCCTCAGCTTTCTTCAGAGAATGATCGGCGTTTCGGAGCCCCAGATTGGTTGGGCCTTTATCTCTGCTGCGCCGGCTCATAATTAAACAATAAAGGAAGGAATTGTTGTTACTTGCTTTGAATATATAGTGTCAATTTCCTGGGAGGACAGTGTATCGTTTGTAAGCTCTGTTGCTATCTCAGTTTCCTGTAAGGAAGGGAATATGTGCATTTTACACGCTCTGTTCTTCTCTCTGTCAATGCTGGAAGACCCTGAGATGACATGGTGGCTGTCACAGGAAATGTTTGCTCCATAACATTGAACACTAATTACCCAGAGCTCTCTTGGCCTCAAAGCAAAGTGGGGGCAGGATGAGGAAGGAGGACATTTTTCTGCTCCCAAACTTGTTGAATGGCTGTAAAGAAGCTATGTAGAAGTGAGGGGTGGGGGAGAGGATGTATACAGCGTAAACAGACTCATCTTTACCAGGTGATAAACTGACCTCATGTGACCCTGCTGGAAACATCAACAATCTGTGATCTGCTACTTCTGTGACTGGAAAGAATCCTGGAAATAGTTAAGAAAGATGATTTTCAAATGAGCCAGTATGTGCTGCCAGTGGCCTCTGAGATTACCAGGTGGGGCAGGAATGGCCCCATCTAGACTTGGGGGAGAATGAGTCCGGGAGGAAGAATCTAATCAGGCCAAAACTCACATACTGCACCACCAGGGGTCACCTAACACAGTCCTCCAACGGGTGTGCCTGCCCCCGGCTGGGCCACTGCAGCTCCTCCAAGCTCCAAAGAGTTTGCTCCCCGTGTTCTTAAGGAGAAGCCACCAGACGTCCTAGCTGCCGTCTTGTCCCTTACCCTGTCTTACCTTGACACTCCCAGGGAGACCTGTCTAATTATTCCGTCCAAACCCAGCTTGGAGATTGGAAAAGATGTCTCGTTAGCCAATTCCTCTGGTGGCTTCCACTGCCAGGGTCCAGAATTTTAGTTAGTTTTGCTTTGAGTCAGGGTAACTAGCTCCCTGTCTGCCTGTCACTTTTCTGTGGCTGCCTGGCTCTCAGCAGAGGGTATCCTAGGACTGACAGGTTAGCAGCAAAGGCATAATCTTCTAGTCAGATTTCACACTGCCTCACAGGACACGGGAACCCTGACAGGTAAGTGAATAAATATGGGGAGACACTAGCTATTACCTGCAAGCAGCGAGCAGCAGCCCTGAAAGCTAGTTAGTGAGGCAGGAACAGGAGTGTGAGAGCTGCCTTTCATTCGAGTCCTGTTTGCCTCTCTGCCTCGCTGCTTTTCCCCAGCACGGACCTCTGGCCCCAGAATCTCTCCTGACCACTGGAGAAGGCCCGAGAAGGAAGCCTCAGCTGCACGCAGGCTGTGCCTATTTTGGCTTTACCTGCAAGGCACTCTGTTTATGATCATTGACAGCCAGCGTCCACTCACCTCAATGCATTCTTTTGCTCACATCCTACACTCCTCCCCTCGACCCTTCACTGGAAACCCACACTCTAGGGGGGAAGTCCTGCGAAGACTAAAGGCTTAACCACTTCTTTGAGTCCAGGGACTGTGTGGGAGAAACTAGTTCTACATAGATTTTTAATCTTGTTTGTCATTATGTCATTAATGGTTTTAGTGCCAGAGAAACGGCGCCCCTCTCCTCCGTGCGTGGAGAGTGAGGCAGACTTCCTACTTCCCCCAGCAGTGCTCTGGAAAGCTCCTGATTGGAAAAACGTGACCCTGTTTGCGTGGGGGGAATGGTCATTTTATGCCTCCAAGTTTAGGGTTTCTTAAGGCCCGAGAGTCCCTCAGCATCCACCTGCGAGGGTGTCTTGGCCTCGTGTTTTTTGCTCCCGGGAAGATCTTTTCTGGACTCAGATGGATCCCTAGTTGGCAAGGGAGGCAGGAGCAGGCTTTGCTGGCTAATCCCTGACCTGGCCGAGGACAAAGCCTTAGGAAGTTGTGTCAACACCAAAGGAAGTTTCCATTTGCTGCTAAGAAAACCCCACTCGGTGACCAGCTGGTGCTGCGAACACAAGTACATCCTTATGGCCAACAGTAATAACCGAGAGGATTTTCTGCTAAATGCCTGCCGTTTCTCCTGTCCATGTTCTGTTAGGTGAGTGTTCCTCCTCCTGTGTACGTTCTTCATACTCATTCTTTGTTAGCAGTGTGTGTGGCGAATAACCTGTCTTTGATTGTGACTTGTTTTTCATTTTCTTTTGGGTGTTCTGATGAAAAGAAGTTCCTAATTTGATTAAAGAAACACATGCAGTCAGTAAACAGATGGAGGGATGTTCACCCTCATTAGTGATCAGGGAAATGTGTATCAAAGGCAAATGGGAGACCATGCTCACCCACTGGACGGTAACAATTAAGAAGTTTGACAACATCGAGGGGAAGAACATGGGTCAACAGAGCCCTCTGGGCATTGCTGATGGTGTGAAATTGCGCAGCCACTTTGGAAACATTTGGCATCATCCTGTGAAGTTGCACATTCAGATACCTAATTACCCAGCAGCCCCACTCCTAGGCACGTACGAAGGGCAACTCATGAACACAGACACCAGTCGACAAGTATGAGAATGCCCTACCAGCATTATTCATAAGCAGCAAAAGTCTGAAAGCCATACAAATGCACTCTGACAGGAGAACGGATTAATATATTGTGGAGCGGGCATATAGTGGAATAATAAACTTCAGTCAAAATGAATGAACAATAGCTACATGAAACAATGGATTAGTCTTAGTAATAGAATTTGAGTAAAAAAGGAGGCCCCCAAATAATAAATATTACATGATGCCCTTAGTATAAAGTTAAAATAAATCTAAACCAAAGTATTATTTTTTAAAGAAAATATATAGTTATAATAGAACTTTCTTTAAGAAAAGAAAGGAAAACAAGGCAATGACAAATTTATGAGTCAAGAGACTGCTTAATTACCTTGGGCGGAGAAGGATAGGGATACAACGCAGGCTGACACCAATGCTGTAGTTTCCTTGTTTCTTGGCGATTAAATGGACATTTATTAGAGTATTCAAAATATGTAAATGCAACCCAAGCTGTTTCCAGTGGCTTTTCCATACAAAGAGCCTATCTTGTCTCATGTTTCAGACTTTTCCTAAAGTCTCTCAAACAAGCAGCATCTGGCCTCACTATGCCCCTCACCTCTTGCTAAGTGGCGCTGGGTCCGTTACTAGCGGCAGCCAGCCTTGGTTCACAGCTTGGCCTCTCCTGGGCACATTCAAGTGCAGCACAAGTAGCAGCCACCTGCAGATTGCTTTGTAGCTCATGCTGGGTGGCCCTGGGCAGAACACAGGTGGTGGCTGACCTTAGCTTGTACTTCCTGGGAGGCCCAGAGCCAGTGCACCTGGTGGACAGCTTCAGACCATGTCAAAGCACTAACCAACAATTTCCACAAGCAATACACTCAAAGGGCAGACTCAGCAGGCACCAGAGCCCCACTGAAGTAAGAGCTGCTCTGTTGGGTAGGCCCTTGCACAATTGATCCAACATAGTGGGTGGTGGTCACAGCCATTCCTTGCGGCCAACTGGTTTGGAGGTAAATTCTTCCCACTGACTTGCCAACAGCAATCAAGGATCAACTACAATGGGAGGGTGTACACAGTCAACATGGGGGTAAGGTGTACCTGGAGTGTCCAGCCTGGGTGAACAGGGAGGCTGTGCCACTGGACTCTACAGAACACCTACTACATAAGGCCAGTCTATCAAACCTGGGAGACATAGCACCTCTGCCTAACACAGGGTCTGGCAGAGTAAGGCCTGCTTGAGTGTGGTTGGTTGGGTAATAATATGGGTGTAATAGTTTATAGTTTTACATTGAACATTTCACTTAAAGTGTCATATGGTGTGCTTGAGTGTGATATGGTTAGGTTATAGAATTATGTGCTTATGATTTTGTAATAAAAGAGGGGCATTATTTGTGCTAGACACTGTACATAGAAACAAACACAGGGAGGCCGCCAAAATGAGGAAATAAATAAACATGTCCCAAATGAAAGAACAGAACAAAACTTCAGAAAAAGAACTAAACAAAATGGAAACAATCTACTAGATGCAAAAATCAAAACACTGGTTATAAGAATGCTCAATAAACTTACTGAGAACTTTAACAGCAGAAAAAGGACATGGAAACCACAAAAAAGAACTAGTCAGAAATGAAGTTTACACTAACTGAAATGAAGAACTATTTATGGGGAATTGATAGTAGAGTAGATGCAGCTGAGAATCAAATCAGCAATTTGAAGTATAAGGAAGCAAAAGAACCCCTAATCATGGCACCCAAAAAGAATAGAGCAAAAACAAAAAAGAATTAAAAAAAATGAGGGTAGAGTTAGGAGCCTCTGGAACAACGATAAGCATAGCAACATTTGCATAATGGAGGTGCCGGAAACAGAAGAGAGAGAGAGAGCAAGAAATTGAAAACCCATTTGAAAAAAATAATAATGGAAAACTTCCTTAAACTGGTGAAAGAAATAGACATAAAAGTCCAGGAAACACAGAGAGTCCCAAACAAGATGAACCCAAAAAGCCCGCACCAAGACTCACCATAATTAAAATGCAAAAGGTTAAAGACAAAGAGATAATCTTAAAAGCAGCAAGAAAAAAGCAGTTAGTTGCCTACAGGGGAGCTCCCATAAGACTGTCTGCTGATTTCTCAACAGATTTTTCAGGCCACAAGGGATTGGCAAGAAATATTCAAACCGATGAAAATAAAGGACCTACAACCAAGATTACTTTACCCAGCAAATCTAGCTTTAGAATCAAGGTACATACAAAAATCTTTCCAGACAAGAAAGAGCTAAAGGAGTTCATCACCACCAAACCAGTATTACATGAAATTTTAAAGGATCTTCTTTAAGAAGAAGAAAAATATATATAAACAATAAAATTGCAATAAATACATATCTATCAGCAATTGAATCTAAAAAACAAAATAAACAAACAAGCTGAACAGAAACAGACTCATAGACACAGAGAACATTTTGACGGTTGCCAGATGGGACAGGGTTTGGGGGAATGGGTGAAAAAGGTGAAGGGATTAAGAAGTACAAATTGGTTGTTACAGAATAGTCATGGGGATGTAAAGTGCAGCACAGGGAATATAGTCAATAGTATTCTAATAATGATGTAAGACTCCAGATACATATGAGATTTATCGGGATGATCACTTGGTAAGTTACATAACATCTAATCTCTTCGGGGAACAAGCCTGTGCTAACCTGCTTAAGGTGGCCGACTATGGGTCAGCCACCACTGTAGCCACTGCCAACAGCCAGGCCACCACCAGATATTTGAAGCCTTCCAAGACCAGCCATTCCCTCGTCACCTCCAGGTGACTACAGACAGTGATTGAGCTCAAGTTCAGCTGAGCAAAACTGCTCAGTGGACACCCAGCCAGATGGGCAATAAGAAATGCTTGTTGTTTTTCAGCCATTAATTTGGCATTATTTCTTACACAGCAAAAGCTAACTGATACTGTGAGGAAGATTGAGAAATGCCTATGTGTGTGTGTTGTACTTCTTTTGTCTTCCAAGAGCTTAACAGACTAATGCACATAAAATGACTTGAAAATATGTTATGATCATATAAAATCCAATGCTGATTGTGTGACCTGTCTGTACTGTGGGCCTGCAGCGTGCCCGTGGAGGGGACCTTCAGAGAGGTCACTCTGCTGGGACTCTGTGTTCACTAAAGAGTCCTCAGAAGGTCATTGAATTTAGAGAAATGGGAAAAAATGGCTTCATTTTAGTAGAAAAATCTGATCTTGGTTATATCGGATGCTTTGGTTTGAAGCACGGCGGGGACTCCAGGTGAGGAGCAAAGTCAGCGGAGGTTGTCATCAGAAGACAGAGTGGGTTGTGAGAAGTCATAAAATGGAAAGCTTCTCCTCAGGAGGTGAAGGGTGCTTTGAAAGTCAACACGGGAAGAAGCACAGACGATGCTGGAATGCCACAGAAGCGTGAAGCTCATGGCGTGGGGCCTGGTTCCAAACAGGCTGGACATGTAAGGGTGTGTTTCCTTACCCATGGGTGCACATGTGTGCATGTGCACACCCCCACCCCCCCAGCCAGAGCAGCATTTCATATCAGGTGCATTAACAAAGGGGAAATCCCAGTAGCTTTCTGTGTTTTAGTGGATTGGGGTAGGGTTATCTCCTAGGGAGGAAGTGACGCCCAATCTCCAAGAGGAAGAGAAAGGAAACCAGACATTTCTGATGAGGCACTGGCCTGGGCCATCTGCCTTGTTACCCTCCTGATGCACTTTTATAAAACTTAGACTCTTTGCTCTTGGTCTCCTAGTGCTGTCCCCCACCCCCGTCCCACCCCCCTGCCATCTCTCCCTGTCTGAACACTTCACCTCTGGGACACTTGAAACTTGAGGGCACCTTCTTTATCTACTTGATCGCAGGTGGATAGAGCCCCAGGCAGGTCAGCAGGAAGGAGGCGGCAGGCCAGGGCAGGCAGGGGCAGCCTTAAGGCTCAGCACAGGGCGGAGGCTCAGCTCACAAAGTCTCACTGGGGCAGGTGGGAAGTTGGGGCGGGCAGGCTGCAGCAGGCGAGGGGGACACAAGCTGCACCATCCCTAAGGGGCCACTTTCGTTTTCCCTTTTCAAAGTTGGCAGGCAGTAAAAGAAAATTGCAGGGATGGGGAAATAATGAGAAAGGCTCTTTGTTTCCCCCCCACCACCAGTCCGAACTCCTAGCTCATCAAACCTTGGAAACG
This sequence comes from Anoura caudifer, assembly GCA_004027475.1. Classification (NCBI taxonomy): domain Eukaryota; kingdom Metazoa; phylum Chordata; class Mammalia; order Chiroptera; family Phyllostomidae; genus Anoura; species Anoura caudifer. The sequence goes on along the minus strand of PVKU01010806.1, from coordinate 20,728 downwards.
CTCACTGCAAATGCCTGCTCCTGTTTTATTGCTTATTTATGGGAATCTATTTAAAGTGAATTGCACTTTTCCATCGTGTCCCGGGGCACATGTGCCGGAGTTGTGTCTCCCCTGGCTGTGGGGCTGTCTGGACTGGGGATTTTGTCTGATTGTATCAGCATCACATTCCATGACATTTGAAAGTGGGGGTGGAAAATACTGCAGAAGAAGCAAGGAAAGTGTGGAGAAGGATTGCTCAGGCCTCCGTCTGCTGGCGGGGCACCGGGAGAGCTGCTTCTCGGGCAGCTCTGGGGTGGTGCCCCGCCTTTCAACGAAGAAGAATCTGCTGCTCTGGACTAGAATCCTGGTATACCTTTTGGAGTCTTTGAAGTTTCATTTGGGTACCACTCTGAGCAATGGGACCTTAGGACAGTTACCCAGCCTCTGTGAGCCCCCTTATTTTAAATCTATAACAGAGGTTATTGATACAAGGCTCTGGTTACTGATAAATGAGGATGAAGCCTTAGCGTACAGTGAAGGTGCTTACCTAGGACAAGTGTGGGACACCCTTCCAAGGATGGCTGGGAGACACAGGTGAGCACCCAGCCTGTCCTCATCTCTGAACCTGTGCGGCGTATCCATGGGCCTTGTAAAGGAGGGCAGGGCCTCACTGCTTTGCTTCGAAGGGAGGATTAGGCGCAAGGTTTGCTGTGCCCGGGATGCTGTGTGTCAGGGGTCAGCAAACAATGGACAGATCTGGCTGCTGTCTTTCCCAAACTGAGAGTGGCACGGGGCATGGCGTCTGCCCTGTGTCGGTATTCTGTCTGCAGCAGCTGCTGTGCTACTAAGGCAGTGAGGTAGTTCTAAGGACACTTAGAACCCGCGGGACCAAAAACACTTACTATGTGTCCCTTCACAAGAAAAGTTTGCCAACCCCTGCTCCAACTCATTGGCATTTCTGGGGTTTCTCTGGCCTGTGCGGCCAGAGGAACCAGATCTATACAGTGTTAGAGGCAGAAGGGATCTGAGGCTCAGAGAGAGGAAGTGACGTGTCCAGGGCCACAAGATCGTGTCTGAGTCAGAACCGCAGTCCGGCTTCCTGGCTTCCTGAGGCCAGGCCCAGCAGTTTTCCGTGACCTGACTGCGCCACTGCACGGAGACCTAAAAGCCATGGGGGTGAGTTTTGCACTTGTCCCCCGAAGTCTGGAGCTCCGTTTGGCCGGTAGGGCTGGCATCAGTCCCTCACACTTCCCAGGGCTCCACGGGCTATCCCCCTTGTCCCTACGCCCTGCATCTGCAAGCTCTGCAAACTCCCCCAGGAGCACAGATGCCCCGCTAATGCTGGAGTTCTCACCAGCTGTTCTCCAGGTTGAGGGTCTGAGAATGCTGACGAGGGCTGAGCCAACCCTCGGTGTGGGGTCTGTCTGTATGTCTACGTGTAGCTCCCTGTCCATGGCTTCTGTGGCTCCGGGGCCCTGCAGCATTGCATGGGGAGCTGGGACAGACACTTAGAGGGAAACGGGACAGGGAGTGGGAGCTCTGAGTCCTGGAGGGCTCTCGGTTTCACATGGAGATGGGCTAGCATGTGTCTGTGTGCAGAGTCACAGCCCCGCAAAGCTTTATTTTTTTAATTTATTTTTGGTGGGAAAGGAATGAGATTATCTCTAATCCACAGCAACATCTCCAGCTCTCCGGTACTGCTGCCTCTTCTGGCCCAAAGCTTCCTTCTTGATTAATTTGCCCTTTTCCCCCTGAACTTTCCCCTCCCTGAGCCCCTATTTGGCTACATCATCCATTTAATTTCTTAGGCTGTAATTTCTGAGTTATCCTCAATTCCTGCTGTTTCCTCATCCTCAGCCTCTAATCAGATTCAAAATCCTGCCTCCACTTTCACAGCCTTAAGTCAGGCACAGCACCTCTCACCTTGACCTCTGGACTGAACTTTCCACCCATCTCCCCACCTCCAGGCCGATTCTGGCCCCTGGACGCCCCGCACCACCACCACTGCCAGACATTGCCAATCCACACAAAGCACAACTCGCAACTCTGTGGAGATGCCTCTCACCACAGGATGGGCCAACCCCCATCACATGGTTCATAAGGCCTTTACGCAGGTGACAGCAGTGTCCCTTCCTGCCCCAGAACCTCACAATCCTCCTGTGTGTGCTCCTGGTGCCATGTGCTGGTCACCCCAAATGTCCCTCATTGCCTAAGCACGCTGCGGCTGTCTCAAGACCAAAGGCAGGAGAAGGCTCTGGAGCCAGACCGGCCAGGGCTCAGGTTGTAGCCCCACTGCACAAATTCCTGTCTGGGCAAGGGGCTCACCCTTCTTGGGTCTCAGTTTCTTCATCTGTATTACAGGGACACCCTGAGGGTTACATGGTGCAATGTATGAGAAAGGGCCAGACACCCCAAAATGCATGAAAGAAGTGTCGGCTCCTTCCTTTCAATGCTGCCTTACACACCCTCTGTGCTCTTTGCCCAGAATGCCCTTCCCTGCCTTCACTCCCTGGCACACTTCTACTAGCCCTTCAGGCTGCGGTTCTAGCACGATCCCCTCTGGCTCCTTGCAAATGCCTAGTTACCTCTTCTTCTGGGCTCCTGAAGACCTGTGTTCCCTGGTTGATGGCTCTCCTCATGTACCATTGTAATTATGTGCTTGTTTATCCAGAGATGACAGGACTGCTAGAGGGTGGGGACTTCCTCTATTTCCCTAGGGCCAAGGGTATATTGTAGAGAGAGAGCACTGGCCTTGGAGCCAGAGATCCAGGACCCGCCCTTATGGGCAAGGAACGCAGACTCGGGAACGCATTTCCTATCTCAAAGTGAATAATTCCTGCTTGTCAAGGGACCGTCCACAGTCCCTGACTCAGAGCGGACGCTGGATAAACTTGGGTTTTCTTCCACCTTTCCAGTGTTAAGTCCTGTGACGGACACAGTGAATGCTCAGGGACTCCGTGCTGAATGCATGAATCCCTAATAGGGGTTGTGAACGAGGCCTTGGGATCTAGAACTGGGGGCTCTGAGCGAGTCAGGAGATTTGAACCCATTCCAATCACCTGAACTCAGGTACAATCGGGTGGAGAGAGAACATTGTTTTTCCTTCTGCCACTGAAAACTGCACATTTCTAAATGTTCCTCCAGCTTCATTTTCCTGGGGCTCAGCCTCTTCTGTGATTCCAGAGTGGGTCGTGGGGGCAGGAAGTGGCGCTGGGGATTGCTTTGACCACCTCCCGATGATTCCACATCAGATCTCGCCCTACTCAGCCTGTGGAAAAGCGGCCCTGCTCCCGATCGGCAGTTTGGACTCTCTGCTGGGGGCCAGGGGGCAGCGGGAGGGGGGAGAGTGAAGGAAGATTAGATGGAAAGTGATGAGAGGGGAGGGCATGTGCTGGCTCAGAGAGAGCCAGCCGGTGCCAGGAAGAGAAGACGGGGACGCTGGTGAAGTCTGAACAAACGCGGAGTCAAGCACAATAATAATTTGGGCAAAATGGCAAACGGCGCAGCTGAGGAGGAAACAGCATTGTGAATGCGAAAACTCTGAAATGGAGCGCAGATGGGAGGGAGAAGTGTAATCTTGTGGAAAAGCCTCTAATTGTCTGCCCACACTGATAATTTCAGCGAACGCTCCCTCTCTCCCTCCCGCGTGTAATTACACCATCCATCTGTCTATCAGCAGGTTTTTCACTGAGCCTCATGCTACCACGTTCTCCTGCTCATGGAGGGATGAGGGGGTTTTGAAGATTTAAGACGCCTTCTGACATGTGCCCTGAAGAAAAGATACTCAGGAGAGACAAATCTCTCCTGAAGGCTGGCTAAGACTCTATTTTAAAAAGACGCAGAATCTCTCCAAATGCTATTATGGAATCAAAAGGAGGCGGGCCACACAGCCCCCCACTTTGGGTGTCTTGGTGGGTCAACTCCCATAGATACTGGCTGCATCTAGGAGACACTGGCCATATGTCCTCAAGGTGGCAGGTGTGAGAGCATCTGTTCAGGGCTACCCCGTAAGGGTCAGTGTGTTCCGGGTGTCCAATCCAGGGTTGTGCCCAGTGAGGAGGAAGAGGGGTCCAAGTGGAAGGAGGGAAGCTGAGTGAGGAGGGGCGGGAGTGTCTGTGGCCGGTGCAGTCAGCTCTGCTGGGCTGGCTTGGGGAGCGCCACCCACTGCCTCCTGTCTGGTGCTCTGAGCGACTCCAGCTGCCTTGGCTTCCCTTCCTGCTCAGGCAGTGAGTCACAGAGAAGACAGGTGGCCCCGTGCATGTAGCCCAGTAGGACAGGCTCCAGGTTTCCCACGCAAGTCACTGTCTCTTCGAGTGCTAGAGGCTCAGGGCTTCCCATCCCCTTTTCCAGAGAAGGGGACTTGGGAGGGCTGGGATCTCAGGAGTGCCCACTAGTCATCTATCAGCAAGTTTTGCTGTCATGGGGAAAATGACACCCTTTTTGCCTCCCCTTTTCTTCCAATGCAGGGGTCCTAACTAGTTCCCAGGAGGGGCAGCCCAGAGAGAGGCAGGAAAGGTGAAGGGAGCGTGAGCCCAGTACTCCGAGTGCCTCCTGAAGGCGGAGGGGCACGCTGGGTTGGGCACTGGGGTGGGATCTGCAGCCACATCCAGGCCAGCGGGTGAGCGTCCCGGCTCTGGCAGGGTCAGCGCCCCCCACGCAGCTCATCCTTGAGCCACCACCCAGCATCACAACCACACCTCCTCCGGGATGGCTGAGTTCACGAAGAAACAGCGCTCACAGCACAACTCATTTGGCAAACACTCCAGTGTTCCCACAAGGCGCCATGAAAGTGGACACAACACAGCTTCCGGTTCTCTAGGAAGCGAAGTCGAGAGAAAGGCATTACCAGCCACGTACGTGATTTCAAATCTCCACTGATAGCCACGGTCAAGGCATTAAGAAAAGTGGGAAATTTATTTTAACACTGTTTTATTTCAGCTACTGTATAAAAATAGTAATTTCACATGTGATTATTCTGCAGATTGTTATTTAGGTAGTTTACTTTTTACTAAGTCTTTACAATCTGGTTACAGCCCATCTCATTGTGAGTCAGCCACCTTTCCCAGGCTCACAGGCTGCATGTGGCTGGACTGTGGCCATGTTTCGGAGGGTACAGATCTAGAGCTTATCAAGGAAAGAAAATGTGTGTGTAATAATGATCATAAAATGTCCACAATAATTATTACAGCTTAACCCCAGCTAATGATTTGCTAAACATTTTCATATGCACGATCCTGTTTGATCTTCTTTGCCTTTTTGTCAGATAAGGACAAGCTAATATGACTATTTTTAACAGATGAATAAGAACGAGTCCAGAGAAGAGAAGTGGCTTCTGACCTCAGACAAGTCACTTAACATCTTCTCTTTCTCCTGAAGCACACTTGCAGACACACACAACTTTCAGGCATGATCTGATGTGGCTCGAGGAGGTGGCTTGAGGAGGTGGCTGCCCCAGGGTCTTGGCCAAGGCGGGGGGGCACTGCACTCGGAGGGATGGGGTGGTGGGGAGGGGAGGTCCCATTTGAACAGCTGCTGTGGTCGAAGGAGACTGGAGAAGGGCAGACAGCACGTGGGGAAGAGCGAGGGCCCGGGGCTCTGCAGAGATGGCCAGTGTCAGGGAGCCGTTGAAGGAGAGGCTGAAAAGGTATCTGAACTTGGGACTTTGTTGTTGAAGGCTCTGAATGTGTCACTGTTATAACTCATAGGGGCAGGAAGTAGTCAGGTGTGACTTTCGTGGTTTGAACTTGGGTGATGGAAGAACAGAGCCGTCAGGAGCAGGAGGGTGGCTCTCACAGGGATGACAGCTGGCTCCCGGAACTCGAGGATGGTCAGAGGTGGGAGAATGGGTGTCTTGATATTCCCTTTCTGCCTTATAGAGTCTAGGGTCCGAGCAAAAATCGTGTATATGTTTTACCTGATGATAATTTGGAGCCATTTATCTGGAATGAGGTGGTGTTCATTTCCTTTTAGGAGGAAGAGAAAGAATGCCTTGGGTAACTCCCTCCTTCTCCCTCCCTTCCCTGCCCTCACACCCCTGCTAGCTCTGATGGGATAAAACTGTGGGTTCTCACCACTCCCTCCCCTCCACCACCCCATCAGTGCTGCAGCTAAGGGGTTGCCCACAACCCCAAGCTCATTACTCATCCGTGGAATGGGGCGGATGCCCACCGGGCTGTTTTGAGGGCAGGATGAAATCCTGTGTGTGAAGGCCTCGGCAGACTCAGGAGCACTGTCTGGAGGCAGCTTGTTAGACACTGCAGCTCCTTTTTGGTGGAAGAGCCCTGCCATCAAAGGATGCACCCTGACCCCACCTGACTCCTTCCCCGGGCCTTGTCAGGAATGTCTCCCCCCTCTCTTTCTTGCTAGCTCCTACCTATCCTCAAACACCAGCTCAGAATTGCCTTCTTCTGTTAAAACCTCCTAGGTCCTCCCCTATCCAATAGCCAGTTATTGTCATAACACCTTGCTCTTTGCTTTGTTATAATTTATTGTAATGCGTCATAATAACTTATGTGTATCATAACTTATGTTTCCATGTCTGTCCCTAGACTGTGAACTAACTCCTCAGGGGCAGGGAACGTGTTTTATTTGTTTATCATTGCGTTACCCAGGCCCCAGCACAGTGCCAGACCTGTGTGAGGAAGCGTTAGCAGGGCTGATGAATGAGTAGCACAAACACCCCTACACCAATGCTGGAGAGCTAAGGTCAAAGTTGACATCTTAAAAAAAATTTTTTTAAAGATTTTACTTATTTGTTTTTAGAGAGAGGGGAAGGGAAGGAGAGATAATCATCAACGTGTGCTTATGTCTCATGCGCCCCCTACAGGGGACCTAGCCTGCAACCCAGGCATGTGCTCTACACTGGGAATCAAACCAGAGACCCTTTGATTTGCAGACCTGAGCTCAATCCACTGAGCTACACCAGCTGGGACGCAGAGTTAGCCTCTTAAAGACAAGGTCCTGTTATCTCTCCACCCAGGGCCCCAACCCACCTGTGAGTGGTTATAGTTAAGGAATGTGGGTCAGAGGCACGATGTAGTCGTGACCCCTTCAGATCCTCCTCTTCCACTTCCAGGCTTCATCAGAGTGTTTTCCATGAACTTGACAATATTTAGAGTCTAGAGAGGGGACAGATGCTGAGAGGGAAATGTACTCCTTCCACTTGGGTTGAGTGTGAAGCCACATACCCCAGTGGCCTGTAACTTAGTCCATGGGATGCTTTTCTTGGGTGTGTTTCCCCCTTTGCCCAGCCCGGCCCCTTTCTTCTGAGGGGCCCAGCCCAGGCCCTCTGAGCAGCCAGCGGGCCGGGAACCTATTTGAGGTCACAGTGTTGTGCTGCACATGCCCGGATCCCCCTTCACTGACTTTCACCAACATTCCCGATCCAAGCTGGGGTGCACTGCCCTCTTGCCAGGAGGAATCCCTCCCCCAGCTGGACCCTGCCCCCAGCCCACCTGGTGGGCATCATGCTCAGAGGGCTGTGGGTCCATCCCAAAGAGCAGCCAGAAGCCCCGAGCCCCTGAGGGTCTGTGGGAGAGGTTCACCTGCCATTCAGCGCATTAGATCTCTTCTCATACAGCCCCACCCCCACCCCAAAACATCCAGCCATCCTAAATTGGTGCTGGGCTCAGATCTCCCCAAGACTTCCCCAGGCACAGCGTCCATCCAGAAGCCTTCCTCCACAGTGCTGGGCTAATGAGCTCAGTCCCTTTAAACCCACCTCCTGCCTCAGGCCCTCCTAGCAACTCCTTGCTTTGTGTCGGGCCAAGTAGACAAAGCCTGGAATTAAGGCCTCCAGATTCATTTCATTTAGCAAGAACCCACAAAAGCCAACATAGCGGCCCATTCATCCCAAAATAGCCCATGAGAGCCTGAGCAGACATCAGTGTCTCTGTGTGGAAACCACCGTGCATTGTCATGAAAGGGCCATCGGAAAACGGGAGCCACGGTGAGAATTCTCAGTGCAGCGCGATGGCTCTCCAGCAGAAAGGTTGGCTCCTCAGTAGCAGGATCCCTTTGACCGCAAGTGGATTGCTGATTGGCGTGTGTGCCTAAGTGAGATGCTCCCTCCCACCCCATGACAAATCCCTAGATGAGCTGATGTCTCAAGTGATGGGCCTATGCACCCATTTCTCAGCATAAATCCCAAACATCAGTGAGACGTGCGGAGAGACTCGGAGCCCCTGGAGTCCCATCCTGGTGAGAGGGGCAGTAGGGATGGTGCTGTTGCTGCATAAGGACGTGTCAGCGAAGTGGTGGGGAGGCCGCAGGTGTACGGGCTCTGAGTATACGGCTCCCTTTCCTGTGGCTCTGAGCCTGTGGCCTGTCACCCTGTGACCCGTCACCCTGAAACTGAACACCCTTAATAGAGTCACAGTTAGAGTATTTTTTAAAGGTAGCTTCTCTCCTGTTGTGCTGAGGAACTCTTACAGCACCGCTAAAGAGGAGAGAGAGGGAAGGGCCCCTTAGCGGAAGCCCCTGGGAGGAGCCCTGGAGCGCATGCGCAGCCCGGAGCAGAGCCACGCCTCCTCCAGCCTGGACTTCAGGGTTTCCATCTGCAGGGGAAAGGCAGACCTCCGCGAAGGTTCCATAAAAGGCCTGTAGGCTAGTGAACGTTGGCCAGGTCCTGGGTTTTGGACCTGTCATCAACTTGCGGTGTGGCTCTGAGCAAGTGCTTTGCCATTTGCTAGACTTCAATTTCTTTCTTTATAGCAGGGCGATCACACACTTCCCTATTTAACTTGTAAGTAATGCCATCGAGTGTGGGCCTGGAGCCAAAGATGCCTAACTTAGAATCTGGGCTCTGCTTGGAACTAGCTGCACGATCCAGGGAGATCTGAGGTTTCTGCTTCCGCTGGCAGGCGTCACCTGTGCGATGGGGGAGAATGGTGCCTGCTTCATGGGTTTGTTGTGAGGTTTAGGAGGCAACGCGTGTACAGGGCTTAGCGTGGGGCCTGTAACCAGAAAATCCAGCGGATGGTAGCTGAAGGTGTTTGTGCAAGCCTGAACTGGAAAGCAGATTCAAGAAAGCAAAGTCTCCTTAAGAAGTGCACAGAGATTCACACATACGTAACGTTATGATTCCTATTGTCGCACATGTCGCACCATCACGTGAAGTTCAAGTGTGATGGGCATGACCATGTGCCTCCGACAGGAGGATGTCAGGGGTGCTGGAGAGGGAGAACTGCCCCCCAGCTGCCCCCCACACCCTGACCAGCTCCTCTCCCAGCTGAGTCCAGCAGCCTTGCAGACACTCTGACGTCTGCTCAGGACACAGCAGAGCAGAACGACACAGGCTGCGGCTGCCAGGTGCAGGACCCGCGCTGTAGAAGGGCAGGGCTGGCAGAGCCCGGCCTCACCCTGCCCCGGCACTGGCACTGGCCCCCTGCCCAGCCTCCTCTCCGTGCACACAGTGTGCATATGCACCCCAGGAGGAGGGCGCTGGTCAGTGTGTTCACCATCTCCCAGGTTGGGGGGGGTGTCGTATCCTGAGGATGATTGACAGGACAGGGTGCCACCTGTGCCCAACTGTCCCCGGGAGGGATTGAGAACAAGGACCAGCTCTGTCTTGCTCGTCATGCCAGCTGCCCTCTTGTATTCCAGCTGGAGCCCCTGAAGGACATGTGTTGCTTTCCTCTTGAGAAACCTCTTTATTTTGGGGATGTCAGGAAGGATTTATGGCGAGTGTGGACCAAAACGAGGAGGGAGATTGGATAGCATATTCTCCAAGCTGTGAATGCTGGTCAGGCCAGTGGCACGGGGCAGGGTGGGAGGCCCCTTAGGAGCCAGGAGAGCTGGTTTCATCCCAGCTACGCCACTTCCCTCTTGTTTACCTTGTCTGGCCTGCTCCACAGGCTGCACACTGCCAAGGCCAAGGTTGCCAGCTGCACAGACTGGATGATGGGGCCCCATGGAGCTATACTGCGCAGTGGCTTCTCCCATGGGCTCTTGTGAGAAGCAAATGAAATGATGATTGTCATCTCGACCAATTATTGATCACCTGTCGTGTGTCAGGCTCTGTGTTAAGCACTAAACATTTTACCCTCTCTGACACCCTATAAGGTGGGTACTTCTATCATCTTGCCCCCATGTTATAGGTGAGAAAACCTGGCTAAGGACCGTTAGACAGGTAGTGATGAAGCTGTGATCGGAACCGGGGGCTGGCTGGGGCCCACGGCCCCTCTTGAATCTCCTCCGTCCACTCTGCAGAGACGGGTGGACTGAGGGAAGGAGGGTCCTGGGGCCTGGCCCTGGCCTAGCTGGGCTGGTCTGCAGTGCCTGAGTCCTGTCCCTCTGATGGAAGGCACAAGAACAGGGAGCCCTGCCCAGTGTGGCAGAATTCTTGTCCTGTGGCCTTGTTGTCCTTGTCTGGGGATCTCTCCCATGGCACAGTCCTCACAACTCAGAGGCCAGTGCCGGCAGAGCCTGTGCTGGGGGCGTGGATGTGTGTCCCCTTTCCCGAAAGAGAACAGGAAGTGTAGCTGCCTGTCCTGGTCAACTCTCCAGAATCACTATGCCCCTCTATCCAGGGGGCTGCCACCAGTCATTCCTCCTCACACACACACACACACACACACACACACACACACACACACACATGCATCTTGACACATGCGTACTCAGCATCTGTTTCTTTATATGTGGGTCCAGAAAGCTGTCACGGTTCTCACACACTCACATATCTGCATGCATGCATGCAACCGAGCAACATGTATTCCCACCGCATGCACACATCTGTGTACATATCTGTCCACATGCATGCATGTGTACAGCTGCCCATTCCCTGCAGGACGGCGTGGGCGCAGCAGTGGGGAGCAGCAGCCAGGGGCGGTGTGTGTGGGCAGGAGGAGGGGGCAGGGAGAAGAGAGGGCTGTCGGGACAGAGGCTGGGAAGGGACTGCAGGAACCAGCTGCAGGTGACCCGGGGCTGGTGGTCTCACTTAGAAGGTCTGCCAGGCAGGTCTTGGCAGGGTGCCGCTCCAGCTGTGGGGCCACAGCTCTGCAGGGTCTCCCTCTCGGGGCTGTCCCAGCCACATACGTGTGCCCAGATACACATGGATTTGGCTCAGGCCTGCCCTGCACACCCGGGGGGCACTTACTTCACAGACATCTTGGTTTTCACAAGTCGGGGCGAGTGGAGAAGCCCGAGTCCTTCCTGACACCCTGGCTCTCGTGACTTCTCCTGCATGTCTGCACTGGCAAGGCCTCTCGGGGGCTGTCACCTGCACCAGTCCCAAGGCTTACCTTGCTTTGTCACATTCAAATTGGTGACAAAACAAGTAAGAGGTCCTTCCAAAAGAAGGCACCCAGATTTCAGAATCGCCATCACCCAAAGGGAAGCCACATTCTCTTCCTTGAACCATGATGTTGGGGTGGGTGTCTGGCCCGTTTTCTGCCTCTGGGGGCCCTCAGGCATAGAAATGAACCATCACGGTGGAAGGAATCTTGGGGCAAAACTCCATTTGCAGGAAATAAATTGACAGCAGAGTTCGGCTTTGTTTGGCTCAGTAAATGGGTTTAGTTTTCCTTAAAAGTTTTCTTTTAATAAAAAACATGTTTAGAGTAAAAATAAAAGCAATACAAAGAGGTCAGTCCTTTTCTACTGATGCCAAAATCATACACAGTTTCTGGTACATCATTCCAGAAACCTGCAGATATATACATGCATATACATGCATGTACACGTGGATGTGTGTGTGTATGGAAAACATACCACAGAAGACAACAGATGGCAGAGATTGCCACTCTGCCATAGAATGTGGAGGAAACTCCTGAAACAAAGTTTTACGAGAGACGAAGTTTTGCCTTTGCTTTTGGAGGTTTGGAACGAGTCCTCGTGGAGTCCCGCCGCCATGCTGCGAGCAGCCTGCAGCGCGCGGGGAGGCACGCCCTGGTCTCCCGCCCAACAGCCAGTCCTGGCTGTTGTTGGGTGTGGGGTTGCCAGCCCAGGCGAGCCCTCAGCGCACTGGGAAAGCCCCAGTGAGACCAGGCAGGGCCAGTGGCCCACTGGTGGGCCAGAGCAGTTACCCACAGAGCCGTGGAAGACAGTGAACGGTGGCTTTTAAGCACCTACGTTTTAGGGTGGTTTGTGACAAAGAAAGAGAGAAGAGCTCAAGCATGTAGGTTGAGTATATTCACTTTAATAACTAGCTAGTAATTCAGTGATTGTTGTACTATGATTTTTAAAAAACAATTATTATATTAAAGGACATGTATGTCATATCCAGTCCCCTGCAGGGACATAGCGAAGGACACCTTGTATGTGTCTATTTGTGCATATATATATGCCCAAATATATATATTTAATTCCTAGAAATAACGTTCTCATTAAATGACACATGAGTTTAAAATTTGGGTAGATATTGCCAAGTTATCCTCCAAAGGTGTCCCTCCTGGGTCAGCGCTAGCACATGAAGCGTGCGAACCCACATGATCCCCTGTAGCCATGCCCACAGGGGCACAGGCAGATAATCGACTTTTAATCTTCTCTTGTCTGATGGATTAAAAAAAAATCAACCATGTTTTGGTTTGCTTTTCTTCAATGATGATAGAAGTGGTTCATCTTTTGATATGTTTATGAGCTATTCTCCCTTTTTTCTGGGAATGTCCTTTGCCTATTTTTTTTTTTTTTTTTTTTTTTTACTGGCTCATGAGAGCTTTTATTCTTTATTGAATTTTAAGAACTCTTTCCCTTATTGAATGATAAGAATTCTCAGATGACAAATGAAAGAAATTAGGCTTTTGTCGTTTGTGTTACGAATATTTTTTTCGCCGCTTATGTTTCAGCACTAGACTTCGTGTACCCACACATGCATGCACACGACGCATTTTCTCCCTTTTAGTGGTTTTATTTGCCATCTTTCATGCGGGTGGGATTTGTGCGGGTACAAAGAGTGACGAAGAGATTCTGTTCAAGTATTTGCTCCCCCATTGTCTAGCCAGGTGCCCCATGGCCGTTGTTAAACAATCGGCCCTTCTCCTGCTGCTCTGAAATAGCCATTATCAGGTCCCATCTCCCTGTACAGACACTGGGGGCTGTTGCTGTGCTTTCTGGTCTGTTCCCCTGACCTCTCTGTTTGAAGCCAGCCCCTAGAGCTTGCGACACGGTGGTTCTGGCCTGCATCTCCTCGGGATGCTGTTGGCTCTTGGAGCCGTGTCTCCGGTCCTCAGCCCTTGTCCCCAGCCCGGGTGTCTTCATCCCATCTCATCCGATTCCACCCCAGCCTGTCCTCCCATAAAGTCCTACAGCACTTCCAGAAAGTCTCCTTTCCCTGGACCACTTCTCCCTGAGAAGACTCCTTTCAATAATTGCTCTCAGGCCCCTCCTCTTAGTCACAGCGCCTAGCTTTTCCAGCTTTCCTGGGAACCCTTCCAACCAGGGTGAACCCCGCCCTCTTGTAGCCTCCTCTGGGAAAATGGTTCTTTTTGTGGGCGGGCCATGCACACTCATTTATTCTGTCTGTCACTCTCCTGCAATATTGCAGGAGCGAGCTCGGTGGAGTAAGTGGAGAGTGAACCAGGACCCTGATGGGCTTCTTACAGGTGCCTCTGGATGAGATGGTCATTTCCACAGGCCCTGGAGGACTCATGTACCATTTGATGATGAAGAAATGAACTATCTCCCTCGTCCACCTCCTTTTCATGTGTGAAAGGAACCCTTGGCCAAGGAGTCAGGAAATACTCATGCTGCCTCAAAACTCATCTGCCTATGCTCCTTGCCTTTCCTCCCTGGCAGTTTACAATGATATGGTGCTACCAACGCAGGCAAAACAAGTGTGTGCAGTCAAGCACCCGAGAAGGCCCCAAAAGTTGCAGATCAACATGTTAGAACAACAGCGTCCTACCCACCAAGGGCATTTCTCCAGAAGACAGCTCCGTTTAAGAATTTGATGAGTTTTCCACTTGGAAAAGGGGAAAGCAGATCTGTACTTCAGCTGTGAATACACCATTTTCCCTGTAAAGGGCACAACTGGAGGGGAAGACCAGAAATAGGGTCCTTTTTCCGAGGTCTCACATTCTGGCCCAGGGCGCAGATGACCCGAAGTCATCGCCCTCCGTCGCAACAGCTTCATTGACAAGGCCCAGTTCCCAGGTGGGCTTCCTATGGTCAGGGAGGCGCCAGGGGACTGAGAAGCCAGGAGTGGCCATCTCGGCTGCACACTCCTCGGCTGATGGCTCCGGACCCCACTCCCGTTCCTCAGTGCCCCCAGGGCCTCCCCTCACATTCAGCATGACCTCTGCAGAGTTCACCAGCCCCTGCCCCACCCTACTCCAACTCCCCTTTTCGGTCACAGGCACCTTTCTCCACTAAGCCAGGTCTAAGACCATGGAACCAACCGTGGTTTCTCTCCCTTTCTTTTTCATTCCGCCCCCTCATAGCCACAGCCCCTACAATCAGTGTTTCTTCCTGCAGGTGTCTTTGGAATGTTTCTTCTTCTCTCTCCTATTGCTATTGCCCTGACCCACGTTGACCCGAGACTTTCTGCCCGTGCTATCCTGGCCAGACAGATCTTCGTCTAACACCGTGTTCAGCATACCCCTCCGGATATGGAGAAGGATGGCAATATTCAAATGCCCACATCGCATTGGGCCCTGTTTTACGACCTGTGCTCACTTTATTTAACACTGTCCACAGCCTTATGAACTGCCTTATTATGCTTAAGCACAAGGATCAAGAAATTATTGTGAGCCCTTTTCCTAGCCGTCTAAACTCTCCGCATAATACGGTTCTGATTTGACTATTTGGCCTTATCACGCACTCTATTGCAGGACGGCCTTGGCCTGCCCTGTCGGGCTGGTCTCTTCTCTGGAGCAGGTTTGGGCGGTGGGCCTGCTCACTGGCAGAAGGCGCAGTCGGACAGCGAAGGCAGAGTTCACACCTAGCTGGCTGCACTTTGGACACACTGCTGCTCATGGGTGATGGTAGGGAGCCGTTAGGGGGTTAACTGCATCCCCCTGAGACTCACGTGTTCACCTCCCAATGCCCAGTACTTCAGAATGTGACTGGGTTTTCAGGTAGGGCCTTTGAAGAGCTGATTAAGTTAACATGAGGTCATTGGTGGGGGCGCTCGTCACCCAATAGGACTGGTGTCCTCGGAAGAAGAGGTCTCAGACACACATGTGAGGAGACCACATGGCGACACAGGGAGAGGGTGGACATCCACAGGGAGCAGGTGGACGTCCAGGCCACGGAGAGAGGCCTCAGGGGAAACCAAGGCTATCCACAGCTCCATCTCAGACTTTCCAGAATGTGAGAAAGCACCTTTCTGTTGTTTCAGCCGCTCAGGCTGGGGTGCCTTGTTGTAGCAATCGGACCCCACGAACACTAGGCCCAATCAGGTACTGGCTGGAGCAGTGGAGGGGGCAGGGCCCCGGGGCATGAGGGCAGGGAATGAGGGAGGAGCTGCCTTTACTGAGCCTCCATGGAGCATTTCTCATGTATTATCTCTGATCCTCACAAGTACCCCTACCGGGTAGTCCCTGTCTGTTTTGCAGGCTCTGAAGCTCAGAGTGGTTGTGAGTGCCCTTCGGAGACACGGATCATGAGGGTCGATTCTGGGATGTGCACCCCCACATCGTTCCGCGACGCCTGGGCTCCGCTATGTCAGTGCAAGCCTGGCACCAGGGGGCCCAGACCTGTCAGCCAGGTGGGCTTTAGGAGCAAGTGCGTCACCTGGGAGGGCATGCTCGCCAGGCTCAGGGACTGGGGAAGGAGGGTCAGCCACCTCCCTTCCTAGTTAGATGCAGCAGGTCCCGGAAGTGCCCTAATGGAGAGCCTGCTTAACTTCCCCAGACAGTTCAATATCGCTGAAGTAACCCTCCGCGGCATGCGGACACTTTTAATGAGTGAGGATGCAGTCCTCACAGCTCCGGTTAACCTGTGCGCAGGCAGGAGTGCGGGGAGACGGTTCTCTGAGCAGCAGTGGTCTACATCGATAACCATCACCCTCCTGTCTACCAGGGAAGGCGCCCTGCTCAGAGTCCCCGGGGGCCTGAGGGGAAGCAAATTAGTCTCCCTCATAATTAAGTGTCTCCATAGAGGTTTGCTTTAGGTTTCATAAGAAATGTGCTTCCAAGTTAAACAGATCACGATCGATTATTAAGACTAGAGTTGCCGAAGTTCAAGAACTGCCACAAACACGAAGTCCTCCTTCAGAGTTGCTAGCCCTCGATAAATACCATTTTAATAATTAATGAAGCTTTAATGAGTGTATGGCAACGCTGTCTTCACAGTGAGCAGGATGCGATGGGAGGGAGGCCTTGGGGAGGATGTCGCACAGGCTGGGCAGGGCCCCCCTCCGATGCGCGGTCCCTCTCTGCAGCGGGAGCTGCAGCTGCCCAGCGGACAATGGGAGGATCTGGCTGGGTTCATCCGCTCACCCCACCCCCAAATCTGTGGTCTACGCGATTCAAATTAACCACTTAATTGTCAAACACTCTGACTGTTCAGGTTTCAAACTCTAACCCCTGGAAACTGTGAAGTGCTTAGCGGAAAACTCTACTCCATCCTTTCATGGGCCAAGCGGGTGGCAGAGGGGTGGGGTTACTACAAAATAATGGTCTCCATCCTGCTTGATGTGTGAGCAAGTGAGCACCCCAGTTTAAGAGGAATTCTTGATGTGATCTATTAAATCAGTGGTTCCCACATATTAGCAGAAGTAGTACCATGTGAGCTGCAAGAAAGAAAAAAAAGACCTCCGCCCTGTCTTGAGTCCGGTAGAAGTTTGGCTGTAATGGGCGTGGCTAGGATTTAGGAAGGTGGGGCTTTCTATTATAGTCCCCGCTGCCTGAGGATGCTTTGCCAGCTAAAGCCAAGGCTTCTTCGAGTTGCAGAGATAGAGCCACCCCTGCCCCAGTTGTCCAGGTGAATCTGAGGCAGGACCAGCTGAGGAGGTCTGTGTTATAGAAAGCAGTACCATCCCTAAGAAGCCGGTATTCCAGGGACATGAAAGAGCTAATACTCCACTGGGAGGGCCTCCTCAGGGGTCCAGGAAGACCGTTCCACAGTGGCCCAGGCCTACTGCTCCTCGGGCTGTGGTACTTGGACTTCCACCATCGCTGGCCAGAGCCCTCTCCCGATGGTCCTCTTTGGGCATGAAGTGTGCCAGGAAAGGGACAGGCAGGACATCAAGCTGTGGTTTTCCCACTCCAGGGGCATTTTCCTCCTGCGTCTCTGGTGAGTCAAAGGTCGTTCGAAGGTGAATTATCTGCCACCATGAAGGTGGCAGGATAACTGTGTGCACCTGCGGGGGCGGGGGGGCAGGAGCTGTCTCTGCCTCTCAAAGCAGTTCCTCAGGGGTCTTGCTGAGCGAGGTGAGGGCTGGGGGGAGCAAGCCCCTCTGAGCCCCTGTCCAGATGATGCTCTAACAGCAAACGGCCCAACCCCTTCAAGTCATGGAACTGCCACCTCCCTGCCCTTGGACATCAGTCCGGTCTCAGCCTGTCCCCTTTATTTCTGAGGGATTTCAGAGGAAAAGACAAAATGCTGGCCTGTGATCGCTGCCCTTATTCTCCTGGACCTGGCACCTCCGCCCCCAGAGCCAGACACAGCTGAGGGCTGGGGTGCCTTGGTCCTGTCACTGACTGCACAGGGCTTGTGGGATGAGGAGGTCTGTGAGTTTGGGACTCTGGCTTGAGCTTGGTGACAACCAAAAAGCTGCCAGTGGACAAAAGAAGCAGGTGGAGAGAGTGCTACTGTTTGGCCAAGGCCCCCTTTTCCACCCTTGGTCCTGAAAAGTGACAGGTGCACTAGAGGCAGTTCAAGTTCCCAAGCCAGTCATAGGAGAGATTACGGTTAGATGTTCCGAGGGGCTTTGTCATTCAGCAGACACTTACTGAGTGTCTCCTAGGCTCTGCTAAGTGCTACATGCTGGATGCTAGGTGCTACATGTTGCGTGCTAAGTGCTATGTGCTATGTGCTTGATGCTGGGTACTAGGTGCTACATGCTGGGCCTAGGTGCTGCATGCTAAGTTCCAGGTGCTATGTGGTATGTGCTGTGTGTCAAGTGCTATGTGCTTTGTGCTACATGCTGGGTGCAAGGTGCTTGGCTCCTGGTCTTGGAGAGCTCCTAGTCTGATAAAGGTGACTCACGGGTAAATAGCAGTCAGTTGTAACAGTGTAGGAAACCTGAAATTGGGGAAGCATGGGGGCTGTGGAGTTCTCTGATGCTGAGAGCTAACTGAGACTGGGGCATCCATGGGTGTGAGGGCAAACATCTGGGAAGGCCTCTCAGGGAAGCCAGGGACGGACTGGTATTGGATGTGCAGAGAGGGAGGCCTTCCCACCCAGGGGTCAGGGATGACTGGAAACTGGCCTGAGGGATGCTCAGGGAGCTGGTTGAGGCTGGTAGGGGACCGAGGGCTGGGCGGGTTCCTGGAAGCCAGGATGTTCTTGTGGAGGCACGGGGCAGCCACCAGATGCTTTCTAGCAGAGCAGTGACCCACCCAGGGGACCCCTCAGAGGCCAATGCAGGGGGCTGGGTGAGAACCAGGAGTCCCCTGGCTGGGCTGGGGGCACTGATCCCAGAAGCCTTAGGAAGCAGACTTCCCAGTCTGGTAACTGATGGGCGCTCACATTCTGGGGAGGGAGACAGACATGACACAACTAATCAATGGCACAATGGCACAATCAATGATGCCGTTACTACTGTGATAAGTGTTCTGATGGGGTGTAGGTGTGTGAGGGCCTCTTGGGGAGGATCTGCTCTGGCCAAGGGCTGGGAAGGTTTCCTTGAGCACCAAGGGCGCCATGCTGACCTGAAGGCTGAGCAGGAATATCCAGGCGAGGTGATGGGTGGGGGGCAGGAATAGCATAGGGAAGGAGGAGGCAAGCAGGAGTGCGATGCTTGGAGGACCTAAAAGAGCAGTGTGGACAGAGCAGAAGCCAGTCTAGTCTGCTATGGTCCCTGAGTCAAATGCGGCATCTGCTTGTTTTGTTCAAGAAGTTCTGTAGGAGCACACATTTGTGTCCATACTGGGTGTGGCTGGCTCTGCACTGCATCCGGCCAGGACTGGTGTAAGGGACATGCAGTAGCCCAGCAGGCAACATTTCAGAAGGCCCTCATTCACACAGTGGGGAACCACCCCAGCCTTGGCAGCCAGCACCCCTCGATGGTGCGCCCTGGGCACCTTACCTTCCTTATGCCATGCCTGGCCCTGCCACACTACAGACCCAGACTTCAGTAGCTGCACAGAGACCTTCTGGTTGCAAAGCCTAAAATGTGTATCCCTGGCCCTTTACAGAAAAAGTTTGCTGCCCTTGGGCTAGAGCTGCGAGAATGACAGGACACATGGCACAGACCAGGCAGGGATGATGTTGGAGCACCGCCTTCTCCTATTAGCCCTGAACTATACATGCAGAGGCACCTGTCCATACACCTGTGCCTCTCTGCAGGGGCTGCTGGGGGTGGGGACGTGCTCAGTTCAGGCACAGGGCAAGTGGGAGGTGCTGGGAGTTTTGCCCTGGAAGCAACCCTCAGCAAATGATGGATGGGGTTTGTGGGAACAAATATCCCCATCTTCTTGCTTCTCAGTGGGCAGAAGGCCATGCCCCGGAGCTGCCCACTGGGGCTGAGCACAGGTGCAATCAGTGCTGTCTGACCTGACAATGAACCCTTCATCAGCTCCCTTCTCTCCCTTTCCTGCTCATCCTCCCCTACCCTGCTCACCAGTTTCCCGGGATCACTCCCACCCTCAAAACAACTGCACGCCCTAGAATCCTTGTCTCAGCACCTGCTTTGAGGGGGAACTAAAAAGATGGGAGAATGGCCCCAAGAATCCCAAGGTGGGGACCCATGTACCCAGTTCCATTGTAGAGAGGAAGGCCCTCTGGACAGTTGGCAGAGGGTCATTTATATGACTTATTTATTTTTGTCTCTAGGCCTTCAGCCACAGGGAGAAGAATTGTGCTTTTATATTTATTTATTTATTTTTTATTCTAAGCTCATACACCACCTTTCCGTGTGACTGTGTGGCTGGGGATGCCACACTCCTGATAGCTGGCCTCATGGGCAAGCCTCCTGCCCTCCCACCCCAGGAAAAGTGCCCAGACAACTAATTTGTAGGCTCTGTTTTGTCCTCTGATAATTCTGTTGCCTTTTTCCTCAAAGAAAACTGTGCAGACAAAGAATCAGTTGAGAAAAGCAGTCTCAGCCAACTCACCCCCTCCTGTCTTGTGGAGGGGAACCCCCGCCCCCATAAACACAACCATGCAGGGCTTTTTTATTCCCTTCCCAAAGGTCTCAGGGCAGAGGCAGGCAGCTTGGGAAATTGGTGGGCTCCCACTCTGCACTGGTGAGCCCCTGATGTGTCCCCAAATTAAAATGCAAGCTTTAAGGAGTGGCTTCCCTCCAGGGTGGTTGCTGACAGCTAAAGACCACATGGAATCACCTCTGTGATCTCAAAGACAGAAACGACCAGGGCAAATGGCTCCAAATGGGGGCGAAAAAGCTTTCACAGTGACAGGGGAGAGATATTGCAGGCTGCGCGAGAAAATGCACTTTGAGAATCTAGGGGAATGTGGGCCACTTTGCAAATCAAAAACAGGAGGAAAAAGATAAAGAGCACTTGAAACAATGCGAAAGAGAGAGGGAAGGTGAGCTAAGGGAGGGAGAGGGCAGGCAGGCAAGGGGAGGAGAGAAAGAGTAAGCAGAGCATGCAAACATTAGACAGCATTCAAACGATCGGAAGGAAGACAGAGCATGTTCAAACACCATCCAAGATGAAGACGGCAGCTCAGGGACTTGAGTTCC